>ML438253.1:0-14950 GCA_005239525.1 Nicotiana knightiana | reverse complement strand
AAATAAAAGATAGCATTGTCCTCAATGCTAATATCAAAATAAGATCAGGGAAAGGTTAGAGAGTAAAGAAAACTCCCTACGTGGTCTCTGTCTGCATCGGGTTAGACACATGGATGGGGTCCTCAGACTGTATAGTATCATCAGCTCCATCCGGGTCCTCTAACTGGATCTCCACATACTCTAACTGGGGGACCACGGGGTTGCGGAGGATCTGGATCATCTCCTCAGCAATATGTGAAGTGGCAGCCAGCTCCTCAGACTGGCCAACTGCTGCATTTGATGCCTCATGCTCTGCTGCCTGTGCTGCTGGAGCTTGCTAAGGAAATGAGAAAGTCCAGTGGGATGTCCCCAACAGATGTAAGCTTCTCTACCTTTTTCTTCAGTAGCTCCATAGACTTCTTTGAGGCCTGGGTCTTCCTCATCTTCTTCACTTTCTTGCCCAGATCCTTGATAATCTTACCATGTGCATCCAAAATCTTCAGGATCTTTGTCTGGTTGTCTAGGAGCTTCTTCTGGTTGCCCAGAAGCTCATTCAATGAATCCTCCACTAAGGTAGGTACCTGAAGTTGTGATGGGGCTGACTGTGCTGCTACTGCACTACATAAGACAGACATCTTTGTTGTAGCTGCCTGCATCCAATTGTTGATGCTGGATAATGTCTAAGAAACCCGCAGTGCAGTCTGAGGGTAAGTGGAAGAGGAGGGCACAAATAGTGGCACGGTGATGGATGGCCCGGATGAGGAAGGAGGCATGGAAGCTGAAGAACCCTCTGCTGTAGAAGGCTCTGACCCGGTGGCCACTACCCTTGGCTCTTCAGACTGGCCAGTGGAGGTAGTGGATTTTCCCTTGGATTTTGGGTTGTCCGCTCCTTGAAGGCTGTACCAGGAGAAAGGATTTTTCGGCTTTACCTTCGTGTCATAGTGCCTCCCCTCTACCCTTTGGTCCTCGAGATACATAGTGATGAAGTTGGGGTAAGGGTAGGATCTTTCTTCTTTTCCAACTTCCTTTGAGATGTGTTAGTACATGAGGTTCCCCATATTGATTGGATACCCCGCAATGGTGGATGCTACCTGAATCGCCCGAGAGAGTGGGAGGACATTATTATGCTGGCAGGGGTCAAGCCGACTGCACACAAATGTGGACCACCCTTTGGCTTCAAATCTGAGGGTGTTCCTGGCTACTGGGACTCCGGCTGTGAGCCAGGCTGGTGGTGTCCCTGGGATGGCTACTACTTCCGCTAGCCAAGGACGGGCTGCTTCATCTATGGCCAGCTTCTCTGAATATTTTACTGCATCCACATCCTCAAATCCGGCATATTTGTTCAAATTGTTGCCATCAAACCGAATCTTCAGGTTTCGTACCTTTGTCACAGTGGTGCCATTTTATGTGGGCAACATTTGCATAGAATTCCTTGACAAGGTACTCATTGGAATCCACAATCTTGCTGGTGAAGTAGTTCCATCCTTTTCTCTCCTCAAACTGTCTCTTGACATTTGGAATGTGAGGAAGGAGATCTCTTTCTATGAACTGTCGCTCAAGGATGAGCGACCTTTGGGGCCACCATTACTGGAATTTCAAGTAGGCCTTCTCACTCACGAAGCTGTCAGCCCACACCTCGGGCTTTCTTGATCTAGCAAGACCACCACATTGATATCACCCCCTCCCGTCATCCGGGACCTCGTCATCATCATCAATATTAATTAGGGCAATTGTTGAGGCAGGAGTTGCAGCAGGTGGGGAAGATGGTGCCGAAGCCTCACTACCTCCCTCTAAGCCATCAGATGACCTAAAAGAGGAGGTAGGTTTATTGACTAATCTGAAAGGTTTTGATTGAGGCTCCGGTTGTTGTTGTTGTATAGATTCTCCCTCAAAAGTCTCCCAGGATGGGAGATATTCACTTGTGTCTGAGGATTCGGCAGGAGGTCTAGTGAGGTTCGCCTTTTTGCTTATAATCCTTTGTGCTGCTAAGGGTAAGGCTTGCTTGCCTTTACCCCAGCCTCAGAAGGATTCTGCCCTCCCTTTGGGTTTGTCACCTCCATCTCGAGAATGCACCATTTTCTGCAACACATGAATAGTGAAAGACAGTTAGTATTGGGGTTCAATCATTGGTTAAAGCATCACATATGAAATGAAAACAATGCTTCTTAGAACAGCGTAAAAGTGAACAAGGTCGTGAAATTCCCATCACGGATAGTGTAAAAGTGAACGCGGCGGCAAAGAAGTCAGGCTCAGACTACCGACTCTCTGATCTTTCTCACATGCGGACCGCAAAAAATTGGACGCGGCGGTGAATGACCCATCGCAACCGCGTAAAATTGAACGCAGCTGCGAAGGCAATTGATAGACTCTTTGAAGTTCTAAACCGCGGACCGCGAAAACCTGAACGCAGTTGTGAAGGACCAACCGTGGACCGCATAAAAGTAACTGCGGCCACGAACTCTTATCAACACTCAGTAACTAAAAGCTGGGGTACAGACCGCAAAAAAATGAACACGGCCACATACCCTATCGCGGACCGCGGAAAATTGACCTCGGCCGCAAAATTCATATGAGATCGATACTAAAGAACACTGACAACTAGGGTTTTCACTAATTGTGCAAAAATTAGAGCAATTAACCATGCAAAGTTACTAACCCCAGCCCCCATTAGGCATACAAACACTACCCACATGTATTTAAGCAACAATTAAGAATTAATTTGACATTATGGCATGCATATAACCCTAACTAAAAAGGAAAATTATAGAAAAGAGAAAAGAAAAGAAAAAGATAAAATTAAACCATTGTCATGAACATACCAGTTGTAAAACTAGTAGGAAATCTACACTTGATGTGAATGAGATGAGAATGAAATCAAGGGGAAGTGTACGGTTCTTTAGGTGTGATGAATGGATAGGGTTCGTAAAGTTTCAACAGCGTTAATGACTTCCTATTTATACTCAGAACCAGTGGAACCCACCGCCTTACCTGAGTGCAGCCACAAAATTTTTATCGCGGTCTGCACTATGTTACTTGTTGGCGATCTGCTTAAACCACCTGGGCACGGTCCGCGAAAAATTGACTGCGGTTCGTGAAAATATGGACGAGGACGTGAACTCTGAAGGATTTTTGACAGACCAACTTCAGAGAGTTGGCATTTTGCTCATTTCAACTACGCAACCGCGCACAAAATTGTGTGGCCGCAAAGTGTCACTGCGGTCCGAAATTTTTTTTCACTTAGCCACATTTCATCTTTGTCAATTTCCTACACTGCACAACCAATTCCTACATACACCCCATAACCAGTTAGTCCAAAACAATGCCTAATTTAAGAAAAAAATCAAAAGAAAGAAAAACACATGGGTTGCCTCCCAAGAAGCGCCTGATTTAACATCGCGGCACGATGCGTGTTACCATCATCACTTGAAGTGGATCAAGGCCACAATGTGGCTATCATCAATCTTGCCAAGGTAGTGCTTCACTCAGTTCCCATCGACTCTAAAGATCTCTCCATTCTTGTTTTTCAAATCTAGATCATCAAATGGATTTACATGCACCACTTCAAACGGGCCACTCCCCTTTGACTTGAGCTTTCCCGGAAACATCTATAACCGAGAGTTGAATAGAAGAACCAAGTTACCTTCCTTAAATTCTTTGTTCCGGATATACTTGTCATGTAAGTACTTCATGTTGTCCTTATACAAAATAAGCATGGAAGCGAAACTCATCAAGTTCATTTAGTTACTCTACCCAGAGATTGGAAGCTACATCCCATTCAAGGTTTAATTTCTTCAGCGCCCACATGTCCTTGTGCTCTAGTTCAACCAGAAGATGACATGCTTTCCCAAATACCAACTGGTACAGAGACATAGCAACTGGAGTCTTGTATGTTGTTCTATAGGCCCATAAAGCATCGTCAAGTTTCCTTGACCAATCAGTCCGATTTGCATTGACAGTATTGGATAATATGCTCTTTATCTCCCTGTTGGAGACCTCAACCTGTCCACTTGCCTGGGGGTGATAGGGAGTTGACACCTTATGATTGACATCATACTTGGGAAGTAAAGTGTCAAAGGCTTTGTTGCAAAAGTGAGAACCCCCATCACTAATTATAGCTCTTGGGGTGTCGAACCTTGTGAAGATATTTTTCTTTAAGAAAGCCACTACACTCCGTGCCTCATTGTTGGGAAAAGCTACAACTTCAACCCATTTGGAAACATAATCAACAAAAACCAGAATATAAGTGTTTCCACATGAACTCACAAATGGCCCATAAAATCGATGCCCACACATCAAAAATATCAATCTCAAGAATGGTGGTGAGGGGCATTTTATTCTTCTTGGAAATTCCGCCAGATCTTTGGCACTCATCACAACGCCTAGCAAGCTCTCTAGCGTCTTTGTACAAAGTAGGCTAATAAAAGCCACTGCTTAGGAACTTTGTAGTAATTCTCGCCCCACCATGATAACCACCATAGGACTAGGAATGGCAAGCTTCAAGGATACGCAATTCTCGCCCCACCATTGATAAGATATGGCTCCTCCCAATATTAATACAAGCAGTCCCATTTGAGCTTCTTCCTTTGGTTAGAAGAGAGCTCACTCGGGACAATGTCGGTCACAAGAAAGTTAGCTACATCGGCAAAACCAAGGCATCTCATTAAAAGACACGGAGATGAGTTGTTCATCCAAAAATGAATCATTAATCTCGAGGCCATCATGGGGCCTCCCCTCCTCTTCCAAGTGGGACAAGTGGCCCGCCACTTGATTCTCACTCCCTTTTCGGTCTATGATTTCAAGGTCAAACTCTTGTAGAAGAAGAACCTATCTCATCAACCTAGCCTTAGAGTCCTTTTTGGTCATCAAGTAACGAAGTGCCGCATGATCGGTGTGTACAATCACTTTGGTACCCATGAGGTATGATCGAAACTTTTCCATGGCAAAGAAAATGGCTAATAACTCTTTCTCGGTCACCGTATAGTTGACTTGGGCGTCTTTCATTGTTTTGCTTGCATAATAACCCAGATGAAATATCTTGTTGATTCTTTGCCCCAAAACCGCTCCTACCGCAACGTCACTAGTGTCGCGCCACTCTTTTTCTCACGAAATCGGGTTTCGGCATTTTTGGGACAATTCCTTCTTTTTGGGATTGGGTAAGGGATTGGAAGATTCGCCACCTAATGGATTAAGATGTGTTAGGGCACCTAGAGCAATTAACTCATAAACCAGTTTGCATCACCATAGATCGGGTAAGGGCTCAAATTACCTCGAGGGGAAGGTGTTAGGTACCCCTCGAGGTCCACAACGGTGGGTCTCGGCCAAACTTAAATTAAGCAAATTAGTCTAAAAGGGGAGGAAAAAAATTTGGACAAGACAAGTAACTTTAAACAGGATTAACGGGGGTCCTAGGTTTTTTAGCCTATAGGATCATTCCATGTAATACTTTGTAACTTCCCAAAGTTGGGATGTTAATCATAGCATTAGAGCACGGGCTATCATATCCGTACTACCCAATTACTATCTTTCAATTGTTACCTAAGCGTTCTAATAGCTTCTAGTTCGTTCCTTATGCGTGCACTACCCGTCACTTACCTATGGCCCTGGAGGTGTTAGGACCTCTATTTAGGATGGTTCTAGACCAATATATGTTACTTAAAAATGAGAAATCTAGGCGACAAACAAAAGACAAATAGGACTTTCAAATAAAAAAAATAAGGGCTCACATTGACCTCCACACGTAAACAACAAAAGCACGCAATTGAAACAACAAACTTCATTAATTTAGGATCCTATAGGCAGGATATCTATATGAGCAGAAACAGAATATATAGACAGTTTTATTAAGGCGAGCATTATGACCTATTTGGTTGCCTACTGATTTTATTCAGCACGAATCTGGGCATTCCAAGCAGGTAATGTAACAATTTTAAGCCCAAAATCATTAATGAATCCTATAGATTGCCTAAGTGATGGCCAGAATTGGTTAAATTCAGAATTGATTAACAGAATCCTATAGGCATGATTTCTACTAGTTTACAAATTACATACCTATAAACATGGTTTCTAAGTGTAATGCTGATTTTAACTCATGAAGACAGGTTTTTATTCCTTTTAAATCCTATAGGCATGGTTTCTAATTGTTGAATTGATTTAAACCCCTATAGGCATGATTTCTAATTGTTGACTCGATTTAAACCCCTGTAGGCATGATATATATTAGTTTAAAAACTGATTTCACCCTATAGGCATTATATCTATTAGTTTAAATCCTAAAGGCATAATTTCTAGATTTGAAACTAATTTTTTATTCCTATAGGCATGGTATCTATTAACCGTATGTGGGCAGAAATTAAGAAGATTGCCAAGAAAAGATTATTATTTCGAACAAACAGGATCCTATAGACATGGTCACTAATGCACGTTTTGTTGAAAATATGTGTAGATCCTATGAACAGGACTTCTAATTCAGAATTAAACAAAAAGTCCTATAAGCAGGATCTCTAGTATGCAAATGTGAAAACACAGAATCAAAATAATTAGGAAAATCCTATAGGCAAGATCTCTAAAGACAATCTAGTACTCACGTAATTCAATCAACACAATTAAATCCTATAGGCAGGATTTTTACCCAGTATTTTTGACAAAGATATAAGAAAAACCCCCTCAGCTTTTACTAATTAACCCCAAATCCGTTATTACAGAGATTATTCAGCCCAGAGTGTTGAATGAATTACATAATAGTAACAATTATACTATATGGAACCTTCATAGGCCCAATCTAAACCCGGAAACCGGGCTTGCAAACATAACAGCTTGGGAGCATAGTAGTGATCCATCCATGGTACATTAAAATCAGGCTTCCAGTGTGTCAAAGTTCCGAAGGGCCTTAGGTACCCCGGATAATGCTCACACCAAAACCACATTCAGAAAGATAACTCATAAAAGGTTGGAAGACCAGCCCCAATGTATCAGAGTTTAAAGGAGTCTCAAGGATCCTAGGCAGAGCTCACACTGGGTCTGATGAGAAACTAAATGACTAAGAGTTGGATTTTGAAAACCAGTGCATAAAGGGTAAGGGGGTAGGTTTTAAAATAGTTCAATTTTTCAGAAGAAGGAAAGTTCAGAACACAGAGTTGCAGGTTGACTTCACCAAAAAGCAAAAAAAAATCATGTTAAGCACATAGTCAAACAGGATGATATCTAATACTCATGCTAGTATTTAAAACAATCATGGCTTAAACACAGAGACATAAACATACAGGACCTATGAATTAAATCACAAACATATTTTTGGTTACATGCTTACAGTATCTAGTTGAGTTTAGAACAAGAAACAGACTGAACATTAAAACTAACTTAGGAAAGGGTTCCCATTATTTCGAAGTAATCATATAAGACATAATTATGTTGAGGATTGAAACAGACTAGTCGAATAAAGCATAGAGAAAAGAATAGCAGGAGTTAGGGCATTCCAGTTGAGAAGAAAGGAAGTAAGAATGCAATAGCAGTTAGGTTCCAGAGAATTTGGCCTTGGCTTTCAACCGGCCAAATAATAGCCACTTAGTGCAGAAATCAGAACAAGAGAACAAAGAGAGCTTAAGTTTTTTGTGAGAATAGGAGAGTTCGAGCCTTATAGAGTTGTAGAATTGTTCAGTTTGAAAAGTTGTTCTACAAGGGGTTGTCAAGCCTTCTGAGAATCAGAACAAGGAAGGGGTTTAAATAGCACACAATGGAGTAAAACAAATAAGGTAATGAACCAGTCACATACAAATAAGGTATGAAAATCAATTAACAATCAATTAAGGTCAGCATGAATCAATTAACATGACAGAATCGAGTAAAGTACCACTTAATTTAAGGAAAACCTTACACGGAATTGATTGGTAGCTAAGAATAAGTTTAACTAAGGCAAGAAATAATTCCAAAATCAATTAAGAGTCGGCTCCATTAATCACAGCAAAAATTCAAGCCAGTAGTACATATAATTAATTACATAAATAAGGTAAGAACAGGTAAAATCTTAATAAGGAAATACTCATACTAAAGGAAAGCTGATTTCAAATCCTAATTTAGGTAAGTAAAATCAATTAACACTTAATCAACAGGGTTAAAGGTTAACGGGCAGAAACAGTAGAATAAACAGTCAAACAATCAAAACCCTAAGAAATACAAAGACATCTAATAAGTAAAATCAGTCAAAATAAATAAGGAAATCCTAAGAAATACCAAGAGATGAAAACCTTTAAAGATTAAAACATTTTTTGCAAAATCTGTTGAAATTAAAACACTAGCTTTTAGGATAAAAACAAAATCAGTCAATAATAATAATAAAAGATTATAAGAGACAGAAGTATCGATACTTTAAAGGAGAAATACCACAATAAATATAAAATTGCTCCAGATCTAAGAAGATCTGAACATATTCAACCAAAAATAGCCAGATTCGTAAAAAATAAATAGAAATCGAACCAAATCTGGTTTGAACCAGAGATTTGAAACCCTAAAATACGAAAATATTCGTACTCACAGGTATTAGGAGTGAACACAAACGGAATAATCGAGATGTGGGAGAATTTGAACCAAATTTGGTTTGAGTCTCTTAAGATTCACTTGCCATTTGAGGCAAATGAATCAAGTAGCATCAGGATCATATGACCAGTAGAGAAATGAAGCCAACTAAGGCATGGAATCGAAGGGGAATCCCATGAATCAAGAGGGAAAAGTATGACGGCGGGCTAGGGTTCGGGGGTGAGAGAGAAGAGAGGAGAGGATCAGGTGACGGCGGGTTTTGGGGGAAATGAAATAGGGTTTGGAGGGGTTTTGATATATTAAAATGGTTTGGGTAGTTTAGGGTCGTAGATCTTCTGAGATCAACATCCAGGATTGGATATTTAGGTGGGGCGGGTTTAATTAGGCAGGTATGGGTATGGGTAGTGTATTGGGTATTGGGTTATGGTTTAGGGTAATTGGGCTGGTAAGTATTGGGCTGGGAGGTCCAAAAATTAATTAAAGGAAGGGGTTATGTTTTAAATACCCACTTAAATTAATAAAATAATTTATAAAAATAATTAATAAATGATAAAAATGCTATTTTTATATGAAAATAATTTAAAATAATTACTTAATATTATAAAAATTTAAAAATACATTTTCTGGGTAAATAAAGTAATTATGCATGGGCTATTATTGCAAAGTTATTATAATTATAACCTAAAGATATAAATATAATTATGCATAAAATGATTAAATCTTAATATAAATATAAATGATAAAAATTAAGTAATAACATTATTATAAAATTATTTGTGATGCAATTAGTAATTATTCAGATAATAAAATGTTGGAATAAATAAATTAAAAATCCTTTAAAATTACAAAAAATTATGGAAAAATACTAGTTGATGCTCATGCACTATTTTGAAAGTATATATGTATTTTTGAAATATATATGGAAAAAATTGGGTATCAACAACTGCCCCTCTTTACCCGGGAAGGATGAAAGAGTTGTCGGGTAAAGATATGATGGGCAATTTTGACCGAATAGAGTGATTTGAGAGATATAGGCCGCACTCTGGTTTTCGAGCTGCCTACATATCCCTGGTATTATAGGAATCAGGCCGTGTGTAGTTCTGGATCCACCGGTGGAATGAACCGATAGAGTTGTCACAAGGACGGACCCAAGGTTTCAAATAGGTGAAACGGTTATGGTGAGCGGTCATGTTTGAAATAATTTGAAGGAGCTGTAGCGGATTGCTCCTATTGGGGTAACAGTTACTCACTGGGTCACGTGCAAATCAAAAGATGTACTGCAAGAATATACGTATAAATTTGCGTAAATTTAGACATGATGCAAATTCCCTTCTGACCATGAAAACTGTCTTTGGACAGTTGAGGATGACGTCCTTAGACCATGATGTATCGGGCCATGAATTGTGAGGTAAGGAATTCACAGGCCATAAAATGATGTTCTCGGGCCATGACAATGGTGCCTCTGAACCATGATGCCTTTGACTAACGATGTGCAAGTTTGAGAGATCCTCAGGCCATGGCATGATGTCTTCCGGCAATGAGGATGGTGCCTTCAGACTATGACGCCTTCTGACTAGTTGGCTATATTTCAGCCCATGAGGTGCAGAGGTAGGGCTTAGCCTTGTGTGAAATTGAGGGCAGAGCTTAGCCCGAGAGAAGAAAACAATGCAAGAGAGACAGTGCTTAGTTCGTGCGAGATTCGGGACAGTTCTTAATCCCATACAAAGGGAAGGCAGTTCTTAGACTCATGCAAGGTTCGGGACAGTGCTTAGTCTCATGCAAAGAGAAGGTAGAACTTAGCCTTATGCAAATAGGGAGGCAGGGCTTAGCCTCATGCAAGTGATTTTGAGACAGGGTTTAGTCTCATGCAAGATTCGGGACAGTGCTTAGTCTCATGCAGAGAGAAGGCAGTGCTTAGCCTTATGCAAATAGGGAGGCAGGTCCTAGCCTCATGCAAGGATTGAGACAGAGCTTAGTCTCATGCAAGATTCGGGACAATGCTTAGTCTCATGTAGAGAGAAGGCAGTGCTTAGCCTTATGAAAATAGGGAGGCAGGGCTTAGCCTCATGCAAGTGATTTTGCGACAGGGTTTAGTCTCATGCAAGATTCGGGACAGTGCTTAGTCTCATGTAGAGAGAAGGCAGTGCTTAGCCTTATGAAAATAGGGAGGCAGGGCTTAGCCTCATGCAAGTGATTTTGCGACAGGGTTTAGTCTCATGCAAGATTCGGGACAGTGCTTAGTCTCATGTAGAGAGAAGGCAGTGCTTAGCCTTATGAAAATAGGGAGGCAGGGCTTAGCCTCATGCAAGTGATTTTGCGACAGGGTTTAGTCTCATGCAAGATTCGGGACAGTGCTTAGTCTCATGTAGAGAGAAGGCAGTGCTTAGCCTTATGAAAATAGGGAGGCAGGGCTTAGCCTCATGCAAGGATTGAGACAGAGCTTAGTCTCAGGCAAAGAGAAGGCAGTGCTAGCCTTATGTAAGTGGAGAGCAGGGCTTAGCCTCATGCAAGGTTCGGGACAGTGCTTAGTCTCATGCAAAGAGAAGAGTAAGAGTGAAGTATTGTTAGCTGACAATGTGTTTCATGCATAGCGGTTGTGTCATTGTGATGGTGTTTATCATGATGATATAGTCCTACATCCAAAGAAAATTTGTGAGTTTTTCCGGGGGAGGTTGGTTCGTGCCTTTGCTTGCTCGATTTGCTCCACTTTGTCTGAAGATCCTGTTCAAGCTATTAGGGTAGCATTTGGCTAAAGCAAAGTTTCTTTTTCTAAAGCATGCGAGTATAATTTTCAAGGACATAGTAGTATGCAGTTTAGAAGTTAGTTAGATGAACCAGTAACTGTGCCATTATTAGGGACATTGCGACTTCCGCTGCCGTAGAATTTTGAGGGTAGATTACCTTTCTGACTACTCCATCTGCTGCGGTTGGCTGAACTTGCTTCAGAATTTTGAGGGTCCTCCTCAAAATTCTGCCCCAGTTTCTGATTGTGGGGAAAATGGAAATTTTATTAAATTGTGACCGAACCCCCAGTGCTGCCTACGTATCCCCTCTTAAATGGTAATCAGGTCGAGCGTAGTTCAATTTACATCATATATAGAAGCATAAAATGGTTTACACATAGTATCTTTTAACTGCATCTGAATTGATAGGCTTTGGCCAGATTTCTCCGTCCATCCCTGTAAGTATGAGCACTCCTCCTGTCAATACTCTGTGAACCATGTAAGGACCTTTCCAGTTGGGAGAGAATTTCCCTTTGGTCTCATCTTGATGTGGAAAGATCCATTTCAGTACCAATTGCCCCGACGTGAATTGTCTTGGCTTAACCCTTTTGTTGAAAGCCTAGACATTCTATTCTAATAAAGCTGACCGTGACATACTGCATTCATCCTCTTTCCATCTATGAGGGCTAGTTGCTCATAGCGGTTCCTTATCCATTCTGCATCACTGAGTTCGGCTTCTTGGTGGACACATCGGATTAATAGGTAGCTTATGAGCTACTATGGATGTGCTCAAACTTGTCATATCGTCGTATGACCATGCAAAGATATCCTCATATTCTTTTAGGAACCTAATGTATTCTTCCTTCTCTGACGGTGACAAATGGATGCTTATGCAGGATTGTTTGACGGTTTCAGAGTCTCCCAAGTTGACTATCTCGGTCTCGTCCAGGGTGGACTTGGGCTTGTTCTCAAAGTTCTCCACTTCTCTGACAATTTCCTCATGTATTACATCCTCTTCTTCTATTTCTTTCGAGTCACTGTCCTTTTGTTGCATTGTCTCATTACATGTCACAATCGCTGGTTCATCAAGGTAAGAAATGGTAATGCTGTAGGGATAAAGATATGAAAGAAAAATAGTAATAATAAAACATTAAGACATTTAAAATGTTAAACAAAATTATTTCAAATAATGTTTTCCGAAACGGGACACTGAAAATATTATTTAAAACAAAATGCCAAAGAGGAAATCATTTTCAAAAATAAACAATGATATCAGCCTTGCTACCCCGGGACTCATCGGGCCCTTGATGTTTTAGCGGTCCAGTTCTTGAGAGATGCTCCCTTCTCCACTGTTTGGATAGTGAGGCCGTCATCCTCCTCCTTCTCAACTATTACACAACAATCCATATCATCGTCTTCCAAGAACAAATTCCTCAATGTCGCCAAGGCTTCTTCTTCCTCTGACCCTCATATTGTATCGGCCTGATGGAAGGTCTGATTCAGATGCGGCACAGGTTGCTCAAGAGGATAGTATGGACCACACATTGGTGGCGACCAATTCCGATATTCCTGCCAGGTAAACTGATATCCGAGCCCGAAGGTTGTGCCATGGTGCTTCAGTTGTACTGTTTTGGAGATACCTTAAAGCTTTTTACCAAGCCCCTTACCAGGTTCATACCCTGTCCATTCCAGTATGCTCTCTGTTTGCTACTCTACCATTTATCCTTATCAATAGTGTTAACACATTCGATGTGATGGTAGGTTTCTCCACTTAACTTCCTTTTATTTCTACCACTGGAACAGTCTGACTGGTGTAAATGGGGTTGCTCCCATCTCCATGGATGATCACTTCTTGATGGTTCCATTCAAATTTTACCGTTTGGTGCAAAGTAGATGTGACAGTTCCAGCGGCATGTATCCAAGACCGTCCCAGTAGCAGATTGTAGGAGGCGGATATGTCTAGTACCTGGAATTCAACATCGAACCAGGTAGGACCCATCTGCAAGCATAGGTTGGTTTCTCCAATTGTGGCTCTTTGCGACCCATCGAATGCTTTCACATTCATAGATCCTGCTCGTATTTCATGTAGGCCCTTGCCCAACCTCTTTAGAATTGTCAGGGGACAGATGTTGAGGCTGGACCCTCCGTCTATCAGAACTCTAGCAATGAACTTATCTTCACATTACACTGTGATGTGCAGTTCCCTGTTGTGGCTTAATCCTTCAGGTGGCAATTCGTCTTCATGGAAGGCGATCTTATGGCTTTCCAACACTTGTCCTACCATATTGGCCATTTCTCCGCTAGTAATGTTGTTGGGAACATATGCTTCATTCAGTACCTTCATCAGAGCATTCTTGTGTACTTCAAAATTTTGCAGCAACGACAAGATGGATATCTGGGCGGGAGTCTTATTCAGGTGATCAACAACAGAATATTCCCTTGCTTGTACTTTCCTCCAAAGGTCGTCCGGACCAGTTTCAACGACGGGTTATTTGTTAGAATCTTGCTTACTGGTCTCTCCCAAATGCTCAGGTGTGTAAATTCTTCCTGTTATGGTCATTCCTTGTGCAGTGCTGGACTCTTCCATCTTTGCTTTCCCTGTTCTCCTAGCTTCAGCAGCATAATCCCAAGGCACAGTGTTAGAACTGAAGGGTGGTGTGGGTGCCACCATCAAAGTGAAAGGTGTGGACATTTCTACTTCAAACATAGCGAGTGTAGCTGCAGGTGGTGTCACTTCTACTTCAAAGGGAGCCGGTGCGGGTACCTCAACTTTGACTAGCGGCTGTAACTGTACCACAATTGAGCGGGACTGCCGGCTTATTAGGAACATCACCTTCCCGAATAAGTCCGATTGATCCCTCGAGATCCCATTCTTCATCAGTTTTTATTACATTTACTCCTTCACCCCTATGATCTGGGAGGGGGTTGTTGCGGACATTGGGTGTGGTTTCTTTTGCTTGTATGAACTTGGTATCAATTAGTGTTTGGATCGTATCTTTCAGGGTGCGGCATTCATCAATAGTATGTCCCTTCATACCGGAATGGTACACACACGTCTTGTTTGGGTTGACCAACTGGACGAGTTTTCCATAGACACGGCGGAAATAGGGATGACATATCCAGCATCTTTTAATCTTGCATACAATTGGTTGATGGGTTCAACAATAAGGGTGTATTGTCTGGGTGGTTTGTGATCAAAATTGGGCCTGGGTTTTTGGTAATTTGATCGACCTGGAGGTGAATGATAATAGGTTGGTTGGGTATTATAGGTGTGGTAGGCTGTAGCGGGTTGAGGATATCTAGGAGGTGAAGGTTGGTATGTGGGTGGAAGTGTTTGGTACACAAATGGAGATTTCGGACCTTGGGCAACCATTATTGTTCCCACTTCTTTCTTCTTTGATATGCCACCTGATTGTAGTGCTTTGTACGTGGCCTACGGTGCCTCGAAATTTGTCACCATTCCACTTTTGATACCTTCCTCGATCCTTTCTCCGAGCTTGATGATATTGTAGAACTTGTGATTCTCTATTACCATTAACCTTTCGTAATATTGTGGATCCTGAGCCCTGACAAAGAACTTGTTCATTTGCTCTTCATCTAATGCCGGCCTGACCTTCTCTTCTTCTAACCTCCATCAAGTAGCGTACTCACGAAAAGTCTTTGATGCGTGGCTAGAATTCATGATTTTAAGCATTATATACCTTGCATTTTATGTGCTT
>ML438249.1:223729-235903 GCA_005239525.1 Nicotiana knightiana | reverse complement strand
TAAATTCATGTATTACTTGTCGACCACGTACACTTGCGTGTGCATTGGGAAATCAACCAACAACCATCCCCCCAAATGAAAATTAGCATGTCTTGAATGATAATAACAAATAAGAACAGGGAAAAGGGGTAGAGAGTAGAGAAAATTCCCTATGTGGTCTCAGTCTGCATCGGGTCCTCAATATGCATGGGATCCTCTGCCCCCTCCATATCCTCTAACTGAATCTCTACATCCTCTGACTGGGGGATTACGGGGTTGTAGAGCATCTGAATCAACTCCTCAGCAGTGTGTGTAGTTGCAGTTGGCTCCTCAGACTGGCTGGTTGCTGCCTCAGATGTCTTGGGCTTTGTTGCATGTGCTGCTGGGGTTGTCTGCTCCATGAGAAAGTCCAGTGGAATATCTCCAGCAAAATCAATCTTCTCAACCTCTTCGCTCAACTTCTCCACCGACTCCTTAGATGTCTGAGTCTTTCGCATCTTCTTCACATGCTTCCCCAAATCCTTGATAATCTTCCCATGTGTATCAAGAGTCTCCAGGATTTTATTCTAGTCTTCTAGAATCTTCTTTAATGAGTCCTCCACCGATAGAGTTACTTGAAGCTCTACTGGGGCTGAAGACTGTGCTGCCACAACACTGGATATAACAGTTAGCTTTGTGTAGCTACCTGCATCCAGTTGTTGAGATTGGATAGTGTTTGGGAAACCCGCAGTGCAGTCTTAGGATAGGTAGAAGATGTATGCATTGACAGTGGAACTGAAACTGGTACTGAGGTAGATGGTCCAGAACATGGAGGAGGCATGACAGCTGCTCTGGTAGAAGTAGCGGCTGCTGTGGATGGCTCGACAACTGACCCAGTGGCCATTACCCCTAGCTCTTCAGAGTGGCCATTGGAGGTAGTGGCTTTAACCTTGAATTTAGGGTTGTTCGCTCCCTGAAGGTGATACCATGAGAAAGGCTTCTTATCCTTCACCTCGACATCAAAATGTCTCGTCTCTACCCCTTGATAATGGAAATACTCTGTGAGGAAGTTGGGGTAAGGATATGATCTTTCTTCTTTCTGGACCGCATTGGAGATGTTGAAGGACATCAAATTTCTTACATTAATAGGATATCCTACCATGATGGAAGCTACTAATACTGCCCGGGGGAGTGGAAGGACGTTCTCATGCTGGCATGGATCAATACAGATGCACACGAATGTTTGCCACCCTTTTGCTTCAAAGTTAAGGGTGGCTCTGACTATTTGAACTCCAGTTGTGAGCCATGCATGTGTTGTCCCCAGAATAGCTAGTATCTCAGCTAGCCATGGGCGAACTGCATCACCCATAGATAGCTTATCTAGGCATTACACTGCCTCAACCTCCTCAAACCCTACATATTTGTTCAGTGCGTGTCCATCAAACCGGATTTTCAAGTTCCGAACCTTCGTCACCTTGGTACCCTTTTTGATGTGGGCAACATTGGCATAAAATTCCTTGACGAGGTATTCATTGGCATCTTGCAAACGTCCGGTGAACCATATCCATCCTTTTCTCTTCGCAAACTACTCAAGGACATTCAGGTTGTGCTGACTTAGGTCTTTGGTCAAGAATTGTCGCTCAAGAGTGAGAGACCTTTGGGACCACCGATCTTGAAACTTAGAATATTCCTTCTCACTAACAAACCTATCACCCCACACCTCTGGCTTCCTTGATCTAGCCAGGCCTCAAACAATTGTGTCACCCCCTCACCCATCTTCCGGGACCTCATCATCATCAGCCAAGTTGATTGGGGCAGCTGCTGTAGCAGGTGTTTTGGTAGGTGGGGGAGAGGGTTCAGATTCTTGACTACCTACCTTTAATCCTCCAGAAGAACTAGACGAGGAGGTAGGTTCATTGATTAAATAGAGTATACCGGGGAATTATTGTGATTGTTCCCCCGGTTGTGCTTGTACAGAATCCCCCTCAGAAGTTTCTGGGGATGGGAGGTATTCACTGGAGTCTGAGGTGTCCGGAGGTGGTCTACTGAGTGTAGTCTTTTTGCTCAAGACTTTCTGGACTGATAATGGCATGCTGGGTTTTCCTCGACCCCAGATTCGGGAGGATTCTTCCCCCTCTTCTGAAGTATTACCTCTACCACGTGAACGCACCGTTGTATGAAACATACAAGTAGTGAAAGTCAGTTAGAATGGGGGTTCATCTTATGTTATAGGATCACAGTTGAAAATAAAGACACAGTTTCTCAGAACAGGGCAGCGCGGACCGCAAAAAAGTGAGTGCGACTGCGGGCTGTCCATCGCGGACCGCACAAAAATGAGTGCGGCCGCATAATGCCCATCGCGGACTGCCAAATTTTGAGTGCGGCCCAGGAGATCCCAGGTTCAGACTACTGGTTCTTTGAAGTTACCTTAGTGTGGACCGTATAATTTTGAGTGCGGCCGCGAAAAGACCCTCACAGACCACACAATTTTGAGTGCTGCCGCATAATAATTTTGTTGGGTCTGAAGTTTAACCCTGCGGACCGCACAAAATTGATTGCGGCTGCAAAAACCTACCGCGGACCGCACAAAATTGAGTGCGGCCGCACAATCTTAGCAATTAAAAGTGCCTTGAAACTAGGGTATCACGGACTGCACAATAATGTATGCGGCCGCGTACCCTAGTGCGGACCGCACAAAAATATGTGCGGCTGCGAAAATTCAAATTAAGTGGCACCGACTTATGATTATTACTAGGGTTTTCACTAATTAGGCATGATTTGTGGAAATTAAACAATAAAAGCTACTAACCCCAGCCCCCATTATGCATTCAAACACTACCCACATGATTCTAAGCAAGAATTAAGCATCAATTTGTCGTTTTTGGCATGAACCTAATGCTAGATAAAAAAGAAAACTAAAACAAAGAGAAAAGAAAAGTAAAAGATGAAATTAACTCATTGAAATAAACATACCAGTAGTGAAACGTTGTAGGAAATCAACACTTGATGAATATGAGATGAGATTGAAAACAAGAAGGAGAGTGCACTGTGCTTTAGTCTAGCTTGAGAGGTTAGAGTGTGTAAAGTGTGAATAGTCTCAAAAAGTCTTCTTTATACTATGACCCTGATATCCCACCGGCTTACCTGAGTGTGGCCGCATAATTTTGGTGCGGTGCGCACACTTTATCTTTTCTAACTCAGCAGCTGATACAATGGCGCGGTCCGCGAAATTTTGATCGTGGTCGCGAATCCTTAAGGGATTTTGTCAGGCCAAACTTTGGAGAGTTGGAATTTTACCAATTCCAGGTGTGCGACCGCACACAGAATTGTGCGGCCGTGAAGGGCTTGTGCGGTCCGCATAATTCTGGCGTGGTCCGCACAATTTCACCACTTGGCCAAATTTTTCCTTGTCAATTTCCTGCACTGCACACCCAATTCCTGCATACACTTCACAACCAGTTAGTCCAAAACAATGCCTAATCTAAAAATAAAAATCAGGAGAAAAAAAACACATAGTCTGCCTCCCAAGAAGAGCCTGCTTTAACGTCGCGGCACGATGCATGTTACCATCATTCATTTGAAATGGATCAATGCCACAACGTGACCATCATCAACCTTACCAAGGTAGTGCTTCACCCGGTGCCCATTGACTCTAAAGATCTCACCATTCTTATTTTTCAAATCTAGAGCATCAAAAGGAGTCACATGTACCACTTCAAAAGGACCACTGCACTTTGATTTTAGATTTCTCCGAAACATCCGTAACCGAGAGTTGAATAAAAGAACAAGGTCACCTTCTTTGAATTCTTTGTTCCGAATAAACTTATCATGTAGGTAATTCATCTTGTCCTTATACAAGGACGGACTGGAGTAAGCATGGAACTGGAACTCATCAAGTTCATTCAATTGCTCCACCTGAATATTGGCAGCTACATCCCACTCAAGGTTCAATTTCTTCAACGCCTACATGACCTTGTGCTCTAATTCACCGAGAGGTGACATGCTTTCCCGAACACCAAACGATATGGATACATGCCAATTGGAGTTTTGTAAGCTTTTCTATAGGCCCAAAGAGCATCATCAAGTTTTCTTGACCAATCAGACTGGTTTGCATTGACAGTATTGGATAGAATACTCTTGATCTCCCTGTTGGAGACTTCAACCTATCCACTTGCTTGGGGTGATATGGGGTTTACACCTTGATACTTGGAGATTAAAGTGTCAAAGGCTTTGTTGCAAAAATGTGAACTCCCATCACTAATGATGGCCCTTGGGGTGCCAAACCTTGTGAATATGTTTTTCTTCAAGAAAGCTACCACACTTCGTAATTCATTGTTGGTCAAAGCCACAGCTTCAACCCATTTGGACACGTAATCCACAACAACAAGAATATAGGTGTTCCCACATGAGCTCACAAATGGACCCATAAAGTTGATCACACATCGAAAATATCAATCTCGAGGATAGTGGTGAGAGGCATCTCATTTTTCTTGGAGATCCCACCGGCCCTTTGGAAATCATCACAACGCTGAACGAGCTCGCTAGCATCTTTGTAAAAGGTAGGCCAATAGGATCCACAACTTAGGACCTTTATAGCAGTTCTTGCTCCACCATGGTGACCACCATAGGCGAAGAATGACAAGCTTCAAGAATACCCAATTGCTCTTCTTCTGGAACACATCTCCAGATAACACCATTAGTGCAAATTTTGAAAAGATATGGCTCGTCCCAATAATAATCCAAGCATTCCTATTTGAGCTTCTTCCTTTGGTTTAAAGAGAACTCATTTGGGAAAATGCCGTTCACAAGATAGTTGGCCACATCGGCAAACCAAGGTATCCTGGTCAAAGACATGGAAATGAGTTGTTCATCCGGAAATGAATCATTGATCTCAAGGCCATCATGGGGCCTCCCCTCCTCCTCCAATCGGGACAAATGGTCCGCCACTTGATTCTCACTCCCTTTGCGGTCTATGATTTCAAGATCAAATTCTTGTAGAAGAAGTACCCACCACATCAATCTAGCTTTAGAGTCCTTTTTAATCATCAAATAACAAAGTGCCGCATGATGGGTGTGAACAATCACTTTGGTACCCATGAGGTACCGGAGGAACTTTTCCATAGCAAAGACAAAGGCTAAGAGTTCATTCTCGTTCACTGTATAGTTGACTTGGGCCTCGTTCATGGTCTTACTAGCATAGTAGACCGGATGGAAGATCTTGTTGATTCTTTGCCCCAATACCGCTCCTACCGCCATGTCGCTAGCATCGCACATGAACTCAAATGGTAAGCTCCAATTTGGTGTGGTAATGTTGGGAGTTGTAGTCAACCTATACTTGAGTAGATCAAATGACTTCATACAATCATCATTGAACACAAATTTGGCATTTTTTCCAATAACTTGCACAGGGGGTTCACCACCTTTGATAAATCCTTGATGAACCAGCGGTAAAACCCCACGTGGCCTAGAAGCTCCTCACTCATTTTACGAAAGTAGGAGGAGGGAGTTTTTATATCACTTCAATTTTTGCTTTATCCACTTAAATACCATTCTTTGAGATCTTGTGGCCAAGGAAGATGCCCTCCTCGACCATAAAGTGGCACTTCTCCCAATTAAGCACCAAGTTGGTATCTTCACAACATGCCAATACCTTATAAATATTATCCAAACACTCTTTAAAAGAATCCCCCACAACAGAGAAATCATCCATGAAAACCTCGAGGAAGTCCTCCACCATGTCAGTGAATATTGCCATCATACACCACTGAAAAGTAGCTGGTGCATTACATAAACCGAAAGGCATCTACGAGAATGCGAATGTGCCATACAAACAAGTGAAGGTGGTCTTCTCTTGGTCTTCAGGTGCAATAAGAATCTGTTTATACCTGGAATACCCATCCAAGAAATAATAATAAGCACGTCCGGCTAGTCTATCCAACATCTGATCAAGAAATGGAAGCAGAAAATGGTCTTTCCAAGTCACTTTGTTGAGCTTCCTATAATCCATGCATACTCTCTAATCGGCGACATTTCTTGTAGGGATCAATTCATTTTTGTCATTTGTAATCACAGTCATGCCCCTTTCTTTGGGACACATTGTACCAGTGAAGTCCATGAACTATCGAAGATGGGGTAGACAACCCCAACATCCAACCACTTGATGATCTCTTTCTTGACTACCTCTTGCATGGCCTCATTCAACCTTCTTTGATGTTCCATTGAGGGTTTGGCATTGTCCTCCAATATGATTTTGTGCATGCAAAAGGTGGGGCTTATACCTCGAATATCTGCCAATGTCCAACCTATTGTCTTCTTCCTCCTTTGGAGCACCGCAAGGGTGGAATCTACATGCACGTTATTTAAGCACAAGGAAAGAATAACAGGTAAAGTGGAACAAAGTCCTAAAAACTCGTACCTGAGGTGTGAAGGCAAGGGCTTCAACTCCAATGTGGGAGGCTCCTCGATTGAGGGCTTTATTGGTGCAGTCTTCCGGTTCTCAAGGTCCAAGGAAAGTTTTCGGGGCCCATATGTATATGATCTCATTTCTTGCAAAGCATTGACACATTCTACCAAGCCTTCCTTCTCATCCTCATCATGGTTCAATAACACAACTTCCAATGGGTCTTCAATATTAATCACAACACTTGTGTCATCAACAAATACTTCGGTCACAAGATCCACAAAAGAACACACTTCGTTGCTATTAGGATGCCTCATTGACTTACAAACATGGAACACAACTTTTTCATCGCCCACTCGGAAGGTGAGATCACCAGCTTCCACATCAACTAAGGCCTTCCCTGTAGCTAGGAAATGTCTCCCCAAAATGATTGGCACCTCATAGTCAACCTCACAGTCAAGTATCACAAAATCTGCAGGAAGTATGAACTTGTCGACCCAAACTAGCACATCATCAATTATCCCCAATGGCATCTTCATTGTCCAGTCTGCCATTTTCAACCTGATGGATGTGGTTATTGGTTGCCCAATCCCCAATGTCTTGAAAACTGAATAGGGCATCAATTTAATGCATTCCCCCACGTCACATAAAGCTTTGACGAAATCGGCACTCCCAATAGTGCATGTGATTGTAAAGGCACCGAGGTCTTCTAACTTTGGATCCATGGAATGCACAATGGCACTCACTTGATGTGTCATTTTGATCAATTCACAATTAGTTTATCTTTTCTTTATTACCAAGTCCTTCATGAACTTGGCATATCCCGATATTTGTTCTAAGGCTTCAACCAACGGCACATTTATGGACAAACATTTCATCATATCAATGAATTTCTTGAATTGATTCTCATTGTTTTTCTTTGCTAGCCTTTGAGTATATGGTGGAGGAGTCCTTGGCAAAGGAGCCTTGGCTTGGGGCACTACCGGATCCGATATGTCTATCACATGTTCCATAGATGGGTTCACATCATCTTGTGTCTCCTCCACATTTTTATCAATGTCTATCCTCACCTCATCATTTTCTTGAACATCATTACTTGGCTCATCATCATCTTGCACCAACACATCATCATTCATATTCTTTCTTGAGTTTGAGGTACTAGAAACTCCACCTCTCCCACTTCTTGTTGTCACCGCCATGGCATGCCCCGTATTGTTTCCACCCTTCGGGTTCACCACCGTATCATTTGGTAGTGCCCCATTAGGGAGAGTATTCAACGCCTTGAGAAATTTGGCCAAGTTGGACTTCCAAGTTGTGGATATAAGTGTTGTGGGAGGCTAATTGGGCATTGGAGTCAGCGTTTTTCTCCATCATTTGCTTGAACGTATTTTCAATCCATCCCATCTCATTGTTGGAAAAAATAGGACCTTGCGACGGATATGGAGGCGGGTTGTTTGGTTGTTGCTACATCGGGGGCCTTTGAAATCCTGACCCCCGATTTCCTTGATTGTTGTTGTCCCAACCCCCTTAATTGTTATTTCCTCCCCAATAACTTTGATTGTTGCCACCCCAATTGCCTGGATTATTTCCTCCCCAGTGCCTTGATTATTTCCTCCCCAATTTTGATTGTTGTTCCCCCAATTGCCTTGGTTTTTATTGTTGCCACTATTCCAATTTCCTTATTGACCTTGGTTGCCCCAATTTCCTTGGTTTCCCTGTGATCTCCATTTTTGTTGATTTGGAGCATTGCTCCATTGACCTTGATAATTGTTGATATATTGAACCCCTTCACTTTGATCATCATACGCATCATCTTGATTGTACCCACTACTACTTTGCCCAAATTGCTCCGGATTGTTTTGAACTTGTTGCCCTCGTTGACTTCTCTTGTTGACCATCATGTTTACTCCTTCCATGGCATTTACCTGTTTTGGCCCCTGAACTTGTTGAAGCTGAGCCTTGGCCAATTGATTCATTGTGGAAGTCAATTCAGCTATGGCTTTCCCATGATCATGAAGTTCCTTGTGGAGGTGGATAACATTAGGGTCACCCTGAGGAACGTTGGCTCTACTTTGCCAAGCCGAAGACATATCCTCCATCTCATCCAATATTTCACATGCTTCAGAGTACGGCGTGTTCATGAATATACCCCCGGCAAGTTGATTTACCACACACTGGTTAATTGTGTTGATCCCCCTGTAAAAGATTTGCTGAATCATTGCCTCGGTCATATCGTTGTTGGGGCATTCTTTGACCATTGTGCGATATTGTTCCCAAATTTCATGCAATAGTTCATTTGGCTCTTGTTTGAAAGCCAAAATTTCATCTCTTAACGTCGCCATATGCCCCGGAGAAAAGAACTTTGCAATGAACTTCTCGGCCAACTCATCCCAAGTGTGTATAGAATGGTTGGGCAACCTCTCTAGCCAGTCCAAAGTTTTTCCCCGAAGTGAAAAAGGGAATAACCTTAACCTCAATGCGTCCTCAGAGACATTCTTCTGCTTGCTCCCCCAGCACGTGTCAACAAAACCTTTGATATGCTTATAGGCATTTTGATGTGGAGCTCCGGTGAAGAAACCCCGCTATTCCAGCAGTGTAAGCATGACATTGGTTATTTGAAAATCGCCCGCCCTAATCCGGGGCAGGACTATTGCACTTGCGTAGACTTCGTTGGGCAACACTCGGCATGCTGCCCTTGGAGGAGGTGGGGAAGGGTTTGGGATGTTTTCATGAGGCGGGCGGCCTCTCCTTTGTACTTGAGGTTCAATATGAACCTTATCCACTTGCTCTTCATCTACCTCATCCCCCAATTTCCGAGGGCCTCGTTGTTAAGAGCCATTTGGTACCTAAAAGCAATTCACAAAGAAAATTAGTAAAACGGAAGGAAAGAAAAACAAAACACACAAATACTTAGATATATATAGCTAAGACCGTCTAACTCTCGGGAAACGATGCCAAAAATTGATCGGGTCCAAGCCTACACTACTATTTAGTAGCGAGGTGGTCGATGCAGTTTTAACCCAACTGAGGTCGGGATCGAATCCACAAGGAGTTAATGTTTGAAATTAGTTTTATATCTAAGCTAGATGCAGGTTTTGATTCTATTACACTTCCACAAGTTTGGGTTTGTAATCTACTTCTACCTTTACGCCAATGATTGCAATAAAAGAAACTAAGGACAATATTTTTGTTGATGTTTTTCAAGTGTTAAAAGAGACTAGGGTCGTGACTTCTACCGAGGTGGTTATCTAACGGGTGGTAGAATCTAGGGCAAGCTTGATTTGTTGGGATTGTAATATAGCTATCACACCGGGTACTCACTCTATACCTCTCGGTAGTTTGAGTGATTTTTTTCAATTTGGCTTTCTCAAGTCCAAATGGGTATTCATACAAATCAAGTGATATTATCCCAAGTCGCATATTACTATCTCTAGGTTTAACCCTTTAATTGGGTCTATCAATTTCTTGAGTTCACTCCAATTCCTTGTTAGCCTAGTTTTTCTTGACTTAGTCCTTCTTTCTCAAGTAGAGACTAAGTCATAAAGGCATGAATCTATGTTTGCAACTATTAATTCTTGAGTTCTAGCAAGAACTAGGCTAAATATCACTAACTCATTCACAATCCAGCCCTAAAATCAATCACTCATTAAATACCCACACTAGGGTTGGGTCACAACCCTAGCTAATGGTTGAGATACTCATGAAAATAGAAGAAATTAAAGATGAAATGAACATAAAATCCATAATATTAGATTATGGGATGAAAATCTAATGTTAAGAAGTGAATCTAGTACAAAATTTCTGAAAGCAATAAAACTAGCCATCTCAGGTGCTCATACAAAACATTACGTGACCTAAAAATGACAAAAAGTTCTATTTTATGATAAGCTGAAAATATCTGACAAAATTGCCTCTGCGGAGGTTGTGCGGCCGCATAATTCTGAGTGCAGCTGCACTCTTGCTTTCGCGACCTCACAATTCTGGTGCGGATCGCGTTCTTCTCTTTTGATTCTGGACTTTCGCGGACCGCACAATTCTAAGTGCGACCGCGGTTATTATTATGTGGCCGCATAAAAGTGATACGGTCCGCACTTTCTTGATTTTTGCTGAGGACAACTCTCTGAACCTTCATCGCGGACCGCACAATTGTGTGTGTGACTGCTCTTGACGTTCTGCGGCCGTACAATTCTGGTGCAGTCTGCACTCCTTCATTTGTCCCAAGTTGTCAACTCTCTGATTCTTGCTCATTGCGGACCGCGTAATTTTGATCGCGGACGCACAAGGGACTTCCGCAGCCGCACAATTCTGGTGCGGTCAGCGCTCAACATTTAGCCCAAAATTTCACTCTCTGAATATGCCTCTTGCGGACCGCATAATTCTAATCGCGGTCGTATCATTGCTTTTTCGGCCGCATAATATTTGTACGGTCCGCACTTCGAGTCTCTTATCAGCTACATATTTGGAAACACAAGTACAAGAGAGGAAATAATAGGCTAAAATCCCAACTTATCAGCTACATATTTGGAAACACCGGGGATATCAATGTAAACCTTGTTCGGGAGTTTTATGTCGATTTTGATCTGAATGGTCATGAGCAGCTGGTACCTATTCGGGGAAGGTTGATCGATTTTTCGGAATCATCTATATGCAAATTTTTGGGAGCTTCGGATGTTCCACAGGAACCCTTGGACGACTACATCACCCGTCCAACATATCGAGAATTGAGACACACTCTCTGTGGTGTAAATTCTATGGCGGCTTGGGTTCGTGACAAGAAGACCCAACGCCATAGGAAATTTCCAAAGAAAAAAGAAGCCGGAAGCTCAGGTGTGGTTGAAATTGATCAACGTGCAACTACTACCATGCAACCATGAGACTCTTATTAGCTGTGAAAGGATATGCGTGTTGTACTTCCTAAGGATTGGCCAGAAAGTGAATGTGGGCCACTTGATACGCTACCAGATGGCCCAAGTGAGTACAAGCAAAGAATTGATAGATTTTCCTTCGCTAAGATGTTGACTCAGTACCTGAGAAAAGAAGAGGTGGAGGAGGAGCGAGATTTTGATAGATTCATACCTCCACCCCTCAGACTAACGGACATCACAAGCATCCGGGTTAAGGAGGAGAATGCCATGGCCACAATGACAGGTGTCGAGCGCAATGCTCGAGATGAAAACTTTATGGCCCATTTATATGGGATGATGGATTTACAACTCAGGATTGGAGGACGGCCGACCACTATAGAGGAAAGGACCATTTTGGAGGAGCGTTTTCCGCTCAATGCTAATTCCCAACAAATGGTTGGGCTTGGCGGTGGCCAAAGACTCCCAGAGGATTAGGATATCAACACACCGGAGTGTTCCGAGGCCGAGCCAGAAAAGTCCGACGAGGAGGATGATGATGATGCAGATGAGGGAGCAGAGGATGATGACTGGACAGCTGCAATGGAGCCTTCGAAGATGAGGGCGAGGACGATGACTGGTCAGGGAGTTTTTCCTACCCCTTACCTGTTTTTGTTTATATTTGGAACGTATATATGATTGGGGAGAATGCATGAGCTAAGTGTGGGGTGGGAGGTATTCTCTATCATTTGTAAATATTATATAAACTAACTAGTCCATGTGTTTAATTTTTTTATTTTACTTTTTAGCTTCATAATTCCCATTATAAAAATAATTTAAAAAATAATAATAAAAAAAAACTGAACTTTTCCCGATGATGGATCTCTTAGGCAGTTTTCTTGAGAGATTAAAGTCTAACAAAAATATTATTACCATCTAAAATAATAAAAAGACCTATATATATATATATATATA
>ML438249.1:193632-223410 GCA_005239525.1 Nicotiana knightiana | reverse complement strand
GGCATACATATATATATATATATATATATATATATATATATATATATGTCTTTTTATTATTTTAGATGGTAATAATCCCTCTTGATTTTTCTTTGTGCCGTGGTTCTTTTTCACGGGATGTAGTTGAACCGGGTAGTAGTTTTTGTTTTGTATTTAGATTAGAATAGTATTTAGGGAATAAAAGAATGGAAAAATAAGAATGGCTAGGCGACTTTTACTAGTTTGATAGTAGCACATTTAGGCCCTAGCAAGTGTAGTACATTCCCAATGTTTTGAAAATGTTAGGATGCCTTGTTGAGTAATAGCATGTTTATTGATGCCTATATCTTGTTTTCTTGGCTTGTGTCACTTTGTGCTTGATGCTTAATATTTTGTGGCTCTGTGAATACTTAAAATTGTTTGAGAATATGAACCGTCCTTGGTGAATCATGTATCATGTGTGGTGAGAAATTGTATAGTCCGTGTCATTGCATTAGAGTCTAGAACTTGCCCGGCATGTAAGTTAAAGCGAAATTTTAGGTTTTGCTCTATTTGAAAAATGATTTTAGGCTTTCTTTGATCTCTTTAATGCCTACCACAAATAAAATTTATCCATAGTCAACTCTTTTGAGCCTATAGACTTTTATTTGGCAACTACATTACAAGCCTATACCCATTTGTTCTTAATTGTCATTATTTTGATCCTTTCCTTGTAAAGCACTTTAATTGTGAAGTGAACCCTAGAAGAAGTAAAGACTAAGTGTGGGGTGAATTTTGAGTGGAACCAATGAAAGAAAGAAGGGTGCACTTATTTTGTAAATTAATACACCACTAGTGGAAACTTAAAAAAAAATAGTAATCTTGTTCTTGTTAGTGGGTATGAATTAAAATAGTGCTTAAAGAAAGAGGAAATACTTTGGGGATGATATTGTTTGTGAAAATGAAGTTGGGTTGAAAAAAAAATGCACTTAAAGTTAATTATGTGATGTGTTATAGTGTTTAGGAGGGCTAGTCACTATTCTTAAATCTATCCTACACGTCCTTAAGCCAACATTATAACCATAAAAAGTCCAAAGTGATTTTAAACCGAGCAAGCCTATATTAGTAGAGGTTTACATAATGGGAAAGCCTATGGTACTTTGTGCATGCATATGACTTCTTTGTGAGAGTGAGGGATTTCTTTAATATATGAGAATCCTTAAAATATATTTGAGCATTTGATTCGAATGTGTGGATTCAAATTCTCTTGTTCTTATTTTGAGCGTACATGATTTCGCAAGGGATATGTGACATTATTAGATTTCTCTATGATGTAAGTGTTCAAGCTATGAATGCATTGTGATATTGAGTCGGTTTGTGAGGTTAGGATTGTTATAAATATGTTGTCTTTTTGTTGAATAAAGATTTGAAGTATGACATAAAGTAAGGGGAAGTTTGGATGCATATGTTAAAGTTTAATTGTTGCTATCAACCATAGTCATAGGTATGGTGTGCTTCAGATGTGCTAAAAGAGAATAAAAGTGCTCTAGGAATTTGTGGTTGACTCGGGGACGAGCAATGTTTATGTGTGAGGTGGTGATGTTAGGCCAAAATGCTATACTTTTAGCACATTACCCGCCCTATATTTTGTTGGTTTGGTGAATTATTGTGCGACAATTGCACTAAATTGTGTTGTTTTATGTTTAGTAACATCGGAATAAATCATCGAATGAAAGTTTCACAAAAAGAGGACAAGAGCGCAAGAAAAGAGCCTAAAGCATCAAGTACCCAAACAGTGCTACAGACCAGGCTTCACAAGGTCTATAGCCAGGTTGATCGCGCTATAGACCAGGCTTCACGATGTCTATAGCCAGGTCGACCGTGTTATAGACCAGGCTTCGCGAGGTCTATAGCCAGGTTGACCGCGTTACAGGCCAGGCTTCGCGAGGTCTATAGCACGGTAATTAAAAATCGCGGGTTAAAAGACCCCAACCCGGATTTGGACCGGTGGATTGACATAAATACTCCTTAAACGAATTATTCTAGGGTTGGACATGATTTTGGAGGAGAACAAGGCTGCAAAGCACTGTGGAGCAAGAATCAAACGAGTTTTCCCTTCCTTTATCTCTTTACTTTGCAGTTTAATATCTTTGAGCATTATGTTAATTGTTGTTGTATTTATGAGTTGCTAAACTCTCTTATCTAAGGTTTGATGGAACTTATTAGAGGATGATCTAGTGCGTTTAATATAGATTTGCATTTGATGTTTCTCTACTTGTTCAACTATATTTTTATTGATGTTAATTGAAGAGCTCTCAATTAACTGAGCGTATTTAGTGTGTATATTGCTAGAGATAGAGTACACATTTAGGTAGTTGAACAACACCACTTCTAATGTAGTTGAGAGATCAATACGAAGGGTTTAAAGACGGGATTAAAGATAACGAAGCCTTGGTGCGATCGTAGTGAGCGATAAATTAGTGTCAGCTAGCTTAGTTCAAGAGAATACATCTAGCAGATTATGGTAGTTGCTCGAAAGAGAGCTACGACAATCAAAGTACTCACGATTGGTAGAGAATATTTAGGCAAATTCATAAAAGACGTAGCGGAAAAGATTCCGATAATAGGGGAAATCATAACCTTAAACTTTTTCAAATTTTGTCTACAACATTTGCTTTGTTAGTTACAAATTACTACATTTTTTATTACTTTGATCTTAGTTTGTAAACTCTCAAATCATTACATAATATTTCTGAAGGTTGATTACTTGAATTCGTGCAAAACTAATGGTTGTAAATAGTCTATTATTTTCCCATAGGATTCGACTTCGGACTTGTAAACCGGATTATATTTGCAACGACCGCTAGACCTCTTAGGAGGCATAATTGGGCTGATCAAATAGCTAACAATCATCCAAACAAAATTGATCCACAAAACAACAATCCTCATGGTATCTCAAGGAGGAAAAAAAACTGATCTCTATCAAAATCATTTTGTACAGATTCTGTTGTTGCCTCGATCAATTTAAGATTTAAGATTCTACGAAAACCTTATTACATCATTGACCTATCAAAATAATTCAGCAAAAAGAATGGTGCTTACAAAGTTTTACAGCGGCAATTATTCACTATGATACAATTAAATAACAATAAGACAAGCCAATGAGAAACAGGTAGGGGGGAAATGCACAAAATGCACTCACAAAACTCAGTAATCTGCTCTTCTACTATTGACAAGGTCACCAGTGATATCATCCTCTTCATTTTCGCATTGTTGCAGAAGTTCCCTGTAAGACTCATCATAAGCAGTAGCCATTTGCAGATGCTTAACTGCATCGTTCTTGCGACCAACATTGACCAACGCACTGTAAAAACATCATGTACCAGTTTAATCAGTCGTAGAATTGGAATAAACACGAGGTCTTTTAGAGCTTGCTTTTCTAGGTGGAACTAATTGGAGATGATAAACCACGGGTCAAGAACTGAAGGAAAACCTTTTACCTTGACAGCAGTACTAATCCGTCATAGTAGTGAGCCTTGCTCTTTGGGTCCTCTGGCTCTTTTATACTAGCTATTCGTTCCAGGTGTACAAGTCCCTCTCCCATCTTACCCTGTAAGAAAAAAACAAAGGTGCAATATCACACTGAGAAACATACTCCCATGACGTCTTCATAAACAAGCTGTGCTGGTCACGTTGTCCAAGGGCTTGGGCTTGGCTCAAGAAAGAGAAGCCTTGAGACAGATCTGACTTTGGCTATAAGCCCCAATATATGGCAAGTCAAGCTCAAAACAACAGAATAAAATAGAAGTTGGGTTACATGGTGGTGAGAGAGTAATACAGTCATCAAATGTAGAGGAAACAAAAATCTGTTTACAATCCTTATATAAAGATCCCGAAAAAAGAGAGACGAAAAGACTAAAGATTGAAGACTACATTGAGCACCATTCTGGAGGTGTTAGCATTCTTATAGCTGACTCGCCTACCATCCACACTAACTCCAGGCACTGAGCAATCAGCCGACAACCTATCCACCTTCATATTATTTGTTTCATTTAATCTCAATTCGAGTCCAAAGAGTGGAATGAGGAAAACGAAGAGTGAGGTTATATCTAGTTTTTTAAAAAACAGTAAAGCGAGAGAATATGCAATGCCTAAGGTTTCTTTCAATGAAGGACAAGGCAGAGATACAGAAAGGGGTAATCGGTTTGTCAGATCATTGAAGGGAGAGGGGGGAGAGCAGCTAGCATTTGGGGTAAGTCGGGTTGATTCTTCACTGTCATTATATAGGAGAGCAGCAATCAGCAGGCCATACGGCAGTTTAGAGTCTTCAAAATAAAACATATTGTAAGAACGGAAGCTGAGTGATTGAATCATTAGTGTTATTTAGATTTATATGAACATTAAATTCAAAGAAAGATAATTGACAAAAACAAGCTAAATATTCTTCGAACATACTGCAGATGAAACAGACAGGAATTTCACAAAACATTTGAATAGGAAAGAGAACTAAGATAAAAATTCTAGCATTTATAGGGCCAGGAAAAAAAGGAAAAGGGAAATCCTGTATTAGGAGCCTTTTCTAGGCTGAAAACATATTTGAAAATTATCCCACAATAGAGTTTCACTAACTCAACCCACTAAAAGCAGAAAAAAGGAAAAGACCCCCTAAATACATGGTTTCTCTATCGCCACCACTCTGCCATGTCACGGAATCATGTAACTAGTGCAAGGTACTCAATTATCTGTACTAGAATTCTTTTTACTTAAACTACTTATAATAAAAAAGAATTCTTATTGTCATGTCAAGCCTATTAGATCAACCATCAAAAGTCAATTTCTTAAAAAACCATTACCTGCCGTATACAGGCAACACCTGCCCATTGAGATGATAGAATCAGGAGATCAACATCCTCAATGTCCATCAGATTCTCCTTTAACTGAAGCTGAACTTGCAGAAATAGACTATGGTTAGCAACAAATCAAGTTTGCTGGATTCTAGCAGCCAGGTCAAGGTCTGCTGTAGAGTATACTGCGTACTACATAAACTTTAGAAGGTTACCAGATATTGACAAACAGATTATGACTTTAAACAGAATTTAGTCACCATTTCATGGAAAATTCTTAGTCCACAAAAGCAAACTGAAGTTTCTTCACTCAAAAAGATCAGTAAACTCAAATTGAAATGCAGGACGTCAGACTCGAACCTTAGCAATAGCACGTTCCAAGTATTCAGTAGCTTCTGGTAAGGAACCATCTTGCAAAAGTGACTGGCCAATAACAAGCAAAGCTCGAACATGTTCGGGATCCTTTGCAAGAGCAAGTCTGTAAGACATACATTAAAATGGGAGATACTACAGTGAAGAAAGAAAATAAATGAGCGGGTGAGGATTGCTTTTATTTAGTGAGAGACCTACCGAAGAAAGGACATAGCTTCATCTTTACGTCCTCCTGCTAAGAATTTGATTGAAAGCTGATGAAGTTTCAACAACAAAAATTTAGACAGCAGCAAGAACTATTCAACATTTCATGTCAATAACAGGACAAGAAAATAGTTACTAACATTAGTCAATTCATGAGGTGATAGGTTCTGGACAGATACTTTCCGCTGCTTTTTTGATTGTTCTATTTTGATTTCTTCAGGATTATCTAACTCTTTCTGATGTCCAGTCACTGACTGAGGATCCTTATGAGGTAGCCCCAGTTTCTTGCGAACATCTGGATGCTTTAGCAATAGTTGCTGCCCATAAAAAGGTAATGAGTTCACCACACTCGTTGATTTTCATGAAGATGTAGAAAGTGCAATCTTAAGAAGCGCATTTTCAATGGCAACAAGTGGACCAGGAAAAGAATACAAACTTAAAAGACAACTGTTATGTACAATCTGCTAGACAGCACTCTTAGAGGGAGCAAAAGCGAGAAAATGAGGAGCTCATCCGCATTTTCCAAGGGAGGTTTGAAGAAAGTTACCATCTTCATTATCTAGCGGTTTATCTATCATGCTTTCTTTCCACGTATCCAGGAAAAGTAAAAGATAAGAAGTCCCAGCACTCCACATGGATCATGCAAGTTTGAACCTTAATGCATTTTGTGCAAGAAAAGCTCTTGGATTCCAGGCATAATAAGTTACAAAACCTTAAAGATAACTGAAAACATTTGCATTTATCTGCATGCCCAGTCACCAAGGAAATAAAATTGAGACAAGGAACATTCAGGGAAGGATACTTCAAAAGAGATACCTGAACAACAGTCATCGAACTATTGGTAAGCCAATAGACTGAACTCCCCTGAAAAATTGACAAATGAAAGAAACTTCATTTCATGCACATGATCCTTTATCAGTATCAAGATAGAAGAACAAATGAATGAGTCAGAAAGGTAATGAAACTTGTTTCACCTTTGCAACACCCTCTCCAACTCAACACCACAATTAAAAAGATTGGAATAGTAAATGTAAGGGACTCATCAACACTAATATCTATTTTTAAGTGATCAGCCCACCCACAGCTGCCATTCTTTCGCATAAGTCTCAGTATCACATAGAACTAAATCAAGTTGCTCTCTCCATCACCCAAAACTCCATACAGGCTTCCCCTTCTGTAAGATATTATATTGTACTATTGAGGAGTCGTCAGGTCATTACTCATTTGGCAGCTTATCATCTCCCACAGCATCAGCTTTCACCAATTCCAAATGACCATTAGATGTGCCACTAGTTTACCACAATATCAATTGCACTAATTGCATCTATATTCCTAGTACAGTCCAACTCTGAAGGTATTAACCAGAGAACAATGATTTGCAAGAGAAACTAAACCTATCAACAAAAACATTAATCCATAAAATATTATGTTCAATATACCCAACTATTATATGGTTCAGTCTGTTAACTTCAACAAATGCAAGAGATTGGCCCATAAAGCTGCATTTACAACGACAAAAATCTCTTAGTGTCTTTCCCAACAAAGAAAGCCTTAGGAGACATCTCCAAACTAGACATGATGCAGACTACCAAGAAAAGCAAGAACATCCCGACAATTCCAACTCAAAGCTCTGACACGATGAGTTACTCCTTTCCATCAATTAGTTCTTAAAACACAGGTAGAAATATTCAGATTCAAAGAAGAAATATAATATTTAGAATATGATAAGCCCCTTTGCCCTATATGGAGGAAATATTTCCATGATCAGAGGGGGTCATGAAGAATGGAGGCAAAAGTCAAATTGTACCTCCATTAAGAAACTTAAGAAAACAATGATTTCAGCTATTGCAAAGATCAGTAAATCAACTGGACCCAAAAAAAAAAAGATTCTAGGGGAAACCAAACCAAACAGTTCAAAATCAAAATAAATTTCCTTCTTCCCTCCACTTAAAATTGGGCCATAAAGCTAAACGTAATAAGGAAAAACTTCAGATGCCAGGTTCATATTTTACTGCAAATGAATGAAATGGAAGTGGATAAATCTTATGGAACATTAAATTTAAGAATCAAATGGTTGATTACCTGGGGAATATTGAATGTAATAAACAATAAGGGTAATGTCAGGACTTCCAAGTACTTCTTGTAGTACTGCAACAAAAAATGCAGTTGTTAGACTTACTTCTCAAAGTTATAATCAATAAAACAGAAAAAACATCACAAGCCTTGAGCTGAAGTATTTTCAAAAGTTTAACTTTGCTTCTAATTTTACTGCAGCTGCAAGACGCTGCATCTACCACAAAATAGCTTAAATCTATCAAAAGCCTGCAGCAATACTTGTTAGTTGTTATAAACCTTGAAAGTTTGTCTACCTAGTAGAACTTTTAGACAAATCAATAACCTTAAAATTTAATAAATTTAATGGTGAATCATATAGCTATAGAACCTCTAAGATTTTATGGTGACCTATATAGCCATAGGACCTACATGACTAGATAGAATAAGAGAACCGTTGGTCACAACATTCCGGTTGCTGGATTGCTATAGCTTGTGAAAAGTGAGGTTGCAGTTTTGATCCCCACTCCAAACAACTTTGTTTTACCCCATCTCTTTTCAGATCTTTATTTTATCCAAAAATAATAAAACGCCTATACCCATGATGGCCTTTAATTGGGGCACAATTATTTATTGCGGCAGCAATTTCTTCGTCTGCAAACTCTCACTCCAGCCATTCTTTTTCTTCAATAGGGATGATAGCGATGTCATCCAGTTTCAGAGAAGGTCTCGGTGTAACATCCTCCAATACAGATGTTGGTAAAAATCCATATTTTCATTTTTTTTATGACCTGGGGAATATAAATCGATTCCCTCTCGACAGCAAGTGCAACTTTTATGTGATGTTGCCGTTTTATGGAAAAATTGTGTTTCTGTCTCCATCTTTTCACCACGAACATCTTGATTTTTGCCTCCAAGAGATTCCCTCTTCTTTTGCCTGATTCTCTAGCTCCTCCATTAGCTCCATCTTTTTTGTTGTTTCATCTTATGAAAGGGTTCTTTTTCCTGCCAGCTGCTCTAACTCTTCCCAAATTAAAGTCTTATCATCTACCGGGCTATGAAATTCTTCCTTGTTTCATTTTTTTGGATTTGTTTTCAGCATTTTAAGTTCTCTACATCAATATGATACCAACGGTTCCTTGAATTGTACAGTTGTTCACCAATTTTTAACTTTATCCAAAAATCTACGGCTCTTGAGCCACATATTCTCAAATTTGAAGTAGCTTAGGGTAGGAGTCCTTTTACCACTTCCCAAGAGAAAAGAATTACGATCAGAGAAGGCCTTAGGAAGCTTCATTGCAATCAATTGGGACTAAGATGAAGTGGTAAATAACCAGAGTCATGTCGTTGATAAAATTCAAAAATATCCTCATAGCCCTGCTTGTTCTGTTTGTACCATTCTTTTCTTTGGTGAATCTGGTAGTGTTAAAATCCCTCCCAATAACTCAAGGCATTTCCGAAATTAGTCTAATTGCAGCAAGCTTCAGCCACATACTTTCTCTTTCGTCAGCCACATACTTTCTCTTTCGTCAGGTCCATAGATTCCTGTAAATGTTCCAGTGAACTCTCCTTTGATATGCTTTCAAGAACACATGAAATTTTATAGCTCCTTGCCGACTTAACCTTACTTTGCCAGACTCTTTATCTGCCCAATCAGCCAATTAGTTCCCCGAACGTGCATTGACTTTTGTACAGTCCACTCTTCTACTTTTGTTTCTTGGGAGCACGTAACATCAGCCCCCGTTGTATTGCTAGCAGTGTTTTGCATTTTCCTGGATCCCCTAATCCCTCACATTCTAGCTAAGAATTTTGATCTTCACATACGAAGAATTTTTCTTTCTCCACTTCCCCTCTTCCAAAGATTCTCCATAATTTACCTTAAATTCCAGCTTTTTAAGTTCGTTCTTACCCTGTTGCGATTTGGTCTTCTCCTTTTTGACCGAGACCGGTTGATTTGAAAGTGATTTCCTTTGCTTTTATATTCAAGAAGAGCTCCAGCAACTCTGTCTCAAAGCCCATAGATTTGACCTCCAACTGCATGCCGAATCTGAGCATACTTTTTTTATTCATCGAGATGTTTCAACCACTGTAGGAATGAGTCTCTGGTTCTGCATGTCGTTTGCATGATCATACCAAGAGAGAAGTAATTTGTCATCCCCTGTCTGCAATGAGTAGTTCTCCTCCGTATCTCCTTCAGACTGCAAAGAGAGTCCAATATCTGAAGTGGTTACCGAAAAGAGAAATCTTTGCCCTTCCCGACACGCTTGAGTCTGGTTTTGAGTACCATTCCATGAGGTAACCATCATCGCCATCGGAGGCTGTGGCTAGACTTCACTTCGAGCTGTTCTTGGTATCTTGATAGGAATTAGAGATAGACCCTTGATGGGCTTGAATATCAACCTAGAGGAGGTCCCTAGATGATAGGTCAAATGATGAACAGTGGACCTTTCTCAAGGTTCAAGGGTCTGAAGGGTTCCCTAAATTTTTGTTAACTAGATTTATTGAAATTGCTTCTAAATGATGGGCCTTTTTTAATAAAAAGATTGGTTCGCAAGTGTTGACCTAGGGGGCTAGATAGACTATAGCTGGGCTTCCCTCTGATTTCCAATCTTCAAAAATCAAATTGGATCCCCAAGATTTCAAATGTCTCATAGGAACCGTGTGCCACGTGTCGAGTTCTCTGATTTGCCCCTTGACTTGCCCATTGTGCTTGAAGTTTAATGCATCTTCGAACCAACCTCATTCAGAATGCCTGTCACCTCTGCAAGTATTCTAAAATTTTCAGCGAGGTTGTTTTCTTATTAAGATGGTAAACTTTTTCCGCCCACAACCAGATCAATCTTTTCCAGCACTGGTTGTGTCGCCAGTCTCATTGCAAGTCAAGCTTCACCTAACAAAACTCATATTTTCGTTGTATCATCTATTCCAATCAGCCTCCCTATTTGTCTTCAATGCATAACAAACACTCTTCCGACCAGACAAGAAGAGTTTATAGGGAGGTACCTCCAGTATAAAACAGACTAGTACCCAGAAGATCAGCTCTTGAGTTTGATACCCCGAAGATGACTTTATACCAAATACTTTTAAGATTAACAAAAAAATTGCACCAAGATGGACAATAAAGCGACTTATTGGCATCTATAATATGGTGGAAAGTGATTATAGTACAAGCATAATAATGTGAGACCTCAAACTACAAAACACTAAAATACTAAAACACCATATCATTTAGACTTCTTGCTTCTTCTTCTTCCTTTTTAAAAAAAAAATCAAGCTAAATCACTTGGACTTCTATTAGCAGCAAGGATAAACAGATATTTAAATAAAATATCATGCACTCCTTTCATCCCAAAAAGGATGACGATGCTGCTCTTTGAAAAATCGAGCAGTTCTTCCGAGTACGATTCAAACTTTTTAAAAAACATTTTATAGGAAAAATACAATTTGTAATACTTTAATATTATGTGTAGATATTTAAATTATATTTCGAAGGAATTTGGAAATCGGTATCCGAATGCACTTCAAAAATTATATGCTTTGATCCACATACTCTGAAACTAAGTATTCCTTTTGGAACGGATGGAGAACTTTTTAGCTTGTCTCCAATTCATAGGATAGGACACTTGCAATAAGATAACCGAAAATTAAAGATATACTTCTACAATGGAGTTTGAATAGAGATTGCTTATGTTATGTAATTATACAGCATAATGAAGAAAACAACATTTCGTAAATTTCTCTTTCTAACAATAAGAACCTTTTAACTAAAGCAGATGTCACATAAATTTCTAGACAGGTTACTGACCTTGGCTAATAATCCCAGGAATCCACTCATATTTCCAACTGAAGATTTATGAAAGGATACCTGAAGAGTAATAGGAAGAGAAGATATCAGCTATCAAAAAGCATGGAGACAGAACACCTGCTGGATTATCACTTCCATAAGAAACTAGACCAAGCTCATTGAATAATAAAATACAATGTGCTGCCTAAGCGTTTCTCCCTTTTATTCCCTTTTCATTTTCAAGACAAAAGTTTGTAAAAGTTGATTGGAGCATAAGGGCAGGAGAAATTTTAGGGAAAACCCTCTTTTAAAATGTAACCACTAGAAACACTAAATGGTGTTTTTCTTTCTTATTTATTTATTTATATTTTTTATTAGGAGTAGATAACATTATTTTGTGTAGATAAGACCATATCATGCTTTTCAAATCCTGTCACCTACAACTCAGCCAACTACTAATAATCTTCGTTCCACTTTCCTCATATATCTTTTTGGTGACTATCTGTCTTTCTCTAACCCCTCCCCCCCAAAAAACCCCCCCAAAAATATGGTGATTCTCTCTCATTCACTTTGAATTTGACATCACACTATCAGATTATTCATCCTATTAATCCTATGAAAACACACTGTCATTTCCATGGCTCAACCTTCTCAAATCTTTCTAACCCACCACCGCAATATATGCAAGCATTATCAGATAATCTCTTCCAGTGCACTATTTGTTGGGAATAAATAGGCCACATAAATAATATTCACGATAACAAAGAAATGATAACGTACCATCGAGATGCGATAATCAACAAGAATAAAAAGAAATGAGTAACAAGGACACCAAGATATTTTCATGAAAAACCCTTCTGAATAAAGGAAAAACCACAACCCCAAGAAGATCAACTAATATTACTATAGTAAGAAATTTTACACTTTGAAGGTCTGTGTAAAATACTTCAAATACCACTACACAATCAAAAGAAATAACTCTCTTTTGATTTTCCACCTCACTACTATATCACTTGCACTCTCTATATTTCCTTACAAAATAGTTTACTTCTCACTCTGTGAATTGATCACTTGTTCTCTTTTTTTTTTTTTGAAATGATAACATTTGTATATATTATAAAATCAGTACAACCTTAGGTTGTACTGGAAACCATATTTACAGGTAAGTGCTAACTAGATTTGCTAGTGTGCAATCCTAGCAGGATCCTAATATGTCTATGATTGACAATGTATCTTCTGTGTAAATCTGTTGTAAACAAAAACAAAAAAGAAGAATACAATTGAGTTTGGTCTTCTGCACTGAGTTACTTCTGTCTTCAAAACATCTAGCGTTCCTTTCCTTCCAAACTGTTTACCAGATGCATGCTGGGACAGTCCTCCATCTATCTTTGTTGGTTGCTTCAGCTCCAGCTTCTTCCCAACTATAAAGAACTTCATTGATTCTATGGGGCGTTGCCCATGAAATGCCCCTAAGATTAATAAAGATTTTTCATAGTTGGTCGGTTATCTTGCAGTGTAGAAATAGATGGCTAACTGTCTCATTACTTTCCCCACATAGAGAACATCTTGAGCACAAAAAGATTCCTCTCTTTATGAGATTTTCCTGAGTTAAGACTGCCTCATTTGCTAGTAGCCAAGTGAAACAAGCTACCTTGTAACGAATATTGGTTTTCCATATATGCTTCCATGCCCAATCTCTTATCTGTGGGTTATTTTGATTCAAAATCTTATATGTTGCCTTCACCTGATAGACCCCTCTGTCATGCCTCTGCCACCAAAGTGAGTCCATCCCTTCCTGTATTCCTGTGAATGTCTCCAGCTTGTTATAAAGGTCAGTTAAACTTGCTATCTCCCAGTCATTCAACTGTCTTCTAAGAATTAGTTCCCAACCTTGAAAACTCCACATCTCAGCTACTGTCTTCAGTTGGTCTTGTGCCAAACCAAACATATCAGGGTAGAGTTCCTTTAGGCATCCATGCCCCTACCAGTTATCATTCCAGAATGAAGTTTTCCTTCCATTGTTCACTCTTACAAAAGTGTGATTCTTCATTGTAGGCCAAAGTTCCAAGATGGATCTCCACACACTAACTCCATATGATGCACTAACTTCCTTTGACACCCAGTTATTTTCCTCCCAATACTTTGCTTTGATCACTTTGCTCTATAAGGTTTGGGGTTCTTGAGAATACCTCCATAGCCATTTCATTTTGAGAGCCTTGCTTTGATTCTTCAAGTTTCTGATTCCCAGACCACCTTGCCTTTCACCACTGTGATGGATTTCCATTTGACCAAATGGAAGGCCTTTTTCTCCTTATTCCCTTGCCAAAGGAAGGATCTTCTGAGTTTGTCCAATCTCTGTATAATTCCAGCTGGAATTGGGAACAAGGTCATCATGTAAGTGGGAAGTGAATCTAAAACTGAGTTGATTAAGACTAGCCTTTCCCCATTGATAAATATTGTGCTTTCCATCTTGACAGCTTCTCACATTTTTCAACGATTGAATTCCAAATCTCTTTGGATTTAGATCTTGCACCCAGAGGCATCCCCAGATAGATGGTAGTTAGAGACCCTACTTCTCCTCCCAGTACCAGTGACAGTTGCTCCATATTTTGGACTTCATTGATGGGGTAAATATGGCTCTTTCTCCGGTTGATGTGAAATCCTGAAATTCCTTCAAACAAAACCAAAATGATCCTCAGATATCTCAGTTGCTCCTCTTCAGCATCACAGAAGACTAGAGTGTCAACAGCATATTGGAGATGTGTGATCTCTAGACTATTAGCACCATTCATGTCAACCTCAAAGACTTTGACCCATCTATTGACATTTGCTGTCTTAACCATGTTGTTTAGACCTTCCATGGCTATGATGAATAGGAAGGGAAATAAGGGGTCACCTTGTCTCAGACCTCTATTGGCAGGGAAGAAACCTTCAGGAGATCCATTTATGAGGATGGAAAATCTGACAATAGAGATACAGAATTTCATCCAATTGATCCATTTCTGCCCAAAACCCATCTGTTCTAGCATTTTCAGCAAAAAACTCCAGTTGACATGATCATAGGCCTTCTCTATGTCTAGTTTGCATAGAATTCCTGATTTTTTCTTTTTGATTCTTGAGTCCACTGCTTCATTGGGAATCAACACTGCATCCATTATTTGTCTTCCTTTGATAAAAGCCATCTGTTGAGCATCTACTAGTTTGTCCACCACCCTCTTCAGTCTTTCAGTCAAAACTTTTGAGAGCAGCTTGTAAAAACTCCCTATCATATCAGCCTGTAATCTCTGAGTTCCTTAGCACCTGTCTTCTTTGGAATCAGTGCTATGTAAGTTGCATTGAAGCTCTTCAAACATCTCTTGAGAAGGAAAATTGTTGAAAGCCTTCATGATGTCCTACTTTACAATATCCCAGCACTTAAGGTAAAAACCATTGTGTAACCATCAAGGCCTGGGGCCCTGTCACTTGCACACTTCTTCAGACAGCTCAGAACTTCTTGCTCCTCAAATTTGCTTTGTAGAAATTCCTTCTCCAAATCTGAGATAGTGAGGCAGTTGTCAAAATTGGTTGCAGGTCTCCACTCTTCAGGCTCTGTGTATAACTTCTTATAGAATTCAATAATCTCATTCTTTATTCTGCTTGGCTCCTCCACAGTTTCATCTTGGATCACCAGTTGATCAATATTATTGTACCTCTTGTGTGCATTGGCGATGAAAAAACTTCGTATTTCTATCCACTTCTTTGAGCCACAGGGACCTAGATTTCTGTCTCCATCCACTTTCTTCATTCTTGAGATGCTCCTCAAAATCCATGAGGACAACTGCCTTCCTCACTGACTCCTCCTCTGTCAGGGCTCTTGCTTGCTGTATTGTATCAAATTCTGCCAATTGGCTCATCAGTTTAGATTTTTGCATTCCCAGATTTCCTTTACAACTTCTGCTCCATTCTTTTAGCCTGCCTTTGAGGGCTTTTAGTTTGCAAGCTAAAATGTTGTTTGGTCTTCCTGAGAATTCAAAAGTTGTCCACCAGTTCCTGATTCTGTCATCAAAACCTTCAGAATTTAGCCACCAATTTTCAAACTTAAAGTATGATTTGGCTTGCTACCAAACACCACAGCAGAGGGCCACAGGGGTATGATCAGAGATCAACCTTTGTTGGATAGTTTGCTTGATGTTTCTGAAGCTATCATCTCATTCTTCTGAAATTAGAAACCTGTTAATTCTAGAAGCAGTTGTATGATTATCCCCTTTGAACCAAGTGTAGGAGCCTCCTTCAAGATGAAGGTCTATCAACTCCATGTCTTAAATGAAATCCGAGAATTCCACCATCTCTTTGGACCTCCTAAGGCAGACCCTTTTTTCAGTGGGAAACCTTGTGACATTGAAGTCACCACAAACTGCCCAAGGGCCATTCAACAGACCCCTCACTGCACCAAGTTCCTTCCATACTGTTCTTCTTTCAATTCTGCAATTTGGGGCGTATACTCCTGTTATATGACATTGAAAGTTCTGTAAGAGAGCCTCGAACTTACATGTCAGTGTGTATGACCCAATCTGTAGCCCCTCCCCTTTCCACACTCTACAAGCCCATAGTAATAAAATTCCCCCTCTCGTACCACTAGCTTCTAGACATGCATACCTCACCCATCTCTCACGCCAAATTTGACTGACAATTCCCTTGATATCCCCCTCCAGTTCTGTTTCCTGCATACAAACAATGTCTGCCTTCCAGTTGCTTATTTGACTCTTTATGATCTCCCTTTTCTTCTTGTCATTTAATCTCCTATCCCATCACTCTTGAATTTTACATCAAAGGAAGCTAGACCTTTTAATTCTAGTGAGCCTTTGAATCTTTGTTTCTTCACCTCCACCTCTGTCTCCCCTCTTCTAACTTGTCTACAACTGTCAATTTGCAACAGCAACTCCAGTGCTTCTTCTTTGTGACCACGAAAATCTACTCCGAACATTTTCCCCAACTTAATCATGTTCTGATGAACCCATACTATCGCGTCCATCTCTTTATCCATTACTGTATTTTGGTGTTGAATTGAGAGAGGAGTAACCTCCTCCACTTCCCAGTTATGTTCAAAATTGAGATGAATTAGTTGTTTTTGGGCCACCAGCCTGTTATCTGCTTGATCTTCCCCTAATTTCGTGTGAACAGTGTGCTCCCCTGCATTCTGTCCCAATTTTCCTGCCTCTTCATCGCATTCAGACTGTTCACAACCCCCAGATGTTGTTGCATGTGCCATAATTTCGAGGGTTGCAGAGGGATTTGGATTCTCTGCGTTTTTTCCCTGAAATTTCGAACTAGAGACGCTGCCCAGTTCCTCAAAATAAAGCGTCGCTCTTTTTTCTTCATTGGGCTCCCTTGAAATGTCACTAAAAATGACCTGGGCCGCTGGATCATGCCCATTTAATTTCATATCAGGATTTGTGCTATTTAGGCCCAGATCTGCTGAAATAGAACTTGGAACTTGCATGTGCTGCACGCGTGCCTCTCCTTTACTCTTCACATGCAGTAAAGTACACCCTACGTGCTTCCCCATCATATTAACAGCTGTTTGACTGCCTTTAACCGTTGGTTTCTCATAGGGCTCCTTTGTCCCTTGGTCGCTTGTGAGATTTGTACCTTTCTCTGTTTCTTCTCCGGCACAGGCTAGGGTTTTCGATGATTTCATCTCGAATCTTACTTGTTTTTCAGCATTGGGATGAAAAATCTGATCCCTTCTCTCTCAATCACAATTTCCGTGGGTATTTTCCTGCCATCACCAGCAACTTGGATTCTGGCCCACTTGAGATGATTTTTGAGGTCAGTTTCTTCTTCAGTAGCCATCCACCCTCCACAGAGATCTCATATTTCTTTGAAGATCTTTTGTGACTACAGATGAATCCCCATGGCTCTAATCCAGCAGGTTTCCACTATTTGAGAATTTGATATGCAGCCAGCAGTGTAATTCCACCATTCCAGATGGAACTTGAACTTTTTCCATCCCTATTCACTTTGCAAAACCTGCTCAGCCATATATCTATTCGGTAATTCGAATAGAAACATGTTACCAGTCATCTCATACATGTTGACCCCAAAAGCTTTGTTCCAAGAAGCAACAACCCATCTTCTTATGTCTGCTAATGCGGGTCGCTCTGTAATATCCTTCCCAAAGTATCCAATAATGCATCTTTTGAGTAGGCCAGTGTAGTCAATTCCATGTGGCTCCATAATAGAAATGTCTCCTTTATTTGAACTGATGACTGCCTCTCTAAGGGTATTGATTGGCATTTACTCTCCTTAACTGCTTTGACATAAGGGTAGTTTTCCACAGTGTTTCTGGGTGGTATTTTTCCACTCAACTTGGGGCCATAATAAAAGAGATCATTGGCCGGTTGGCCAAATCTGTAGACATTTGAAATTCCTACCATAGGAAGAAAACATCTTCCTTGAAACATGGGTTGGACGCACAAATCTCCCCCTTCTAGTATATGCATCCGAAGGAGGTATCTTCAATTTCTCACATAAAGCTCATGCCAACAAGCTCTATGCATAGCTCGAACTTGTCTCTGGGTATCACCTTAACATATCTGCATGATTTTCACTCATGTGAATCTTCTTGAGGTGACTCCTTTCTTTTCTTCTTTTTTATCTTTTTGCACGTAAAACTTCCAGGAACCATTTTTCAAGATGCTTTTTGGGGAAAATGGAGAAATAAGGGAGATTTTATAACAGAAGAGCAGTAAGCACAAAATAACAAGAAGAGGCAATTTCGTAAGTATTCTTTGCTTCCTAACCAATCTGCTAACTGGTGAACTCAAGTCCTCCAGGAAGTTTACGCCTTAGCTTGGTGATCATCCAAACCAAGATGAAATCCTCTCTTCTCTAAGATTCTACGCCACCATTGGGAAGATCGAACTTTATCGAGCAGGTCTTATAAGTTAACTGAATAGAGGTAACATAAAAATCCACCTGTTGGTTAAATCTTAGATCCTCGAGAGTTTTGAGCACCGAGGGGGATCTGAGATTACAGAACTCAATGTTCACGGATTTACAGTTCCTATATTGTTTGGGAGAAGAGTTCCTAGCATTCAAAACCGTGCAAGAATGGATTATTTTTCCTTGCAACAGTACATCAAAAAGCTCAAAAATGTGAAGGGGCAAGAAAGTAAAGGCAAATCTAGCAAGTATTGACAATAAACAAGCACTGGACAAAGGAAAAAATATTTAAAAACAAAAGTGATGCCGGTATATAGGTGTCTCATACCTATAGAACTGTAGAAGATTTTTTTTCCTTTTACCTACTTGCTTCAGGCCTGCCCCAAACTTGAAATATTATCCAAGACCCATCACCCCTTGCAAGGTGGGCCTCAAATGAATATGTCTTATACATAAAGTGATGGTTCATGTTGATGATCAAATGCCTAAAGGGCAGCCCAGTGCACTAAGCGGGAAGGCCGGACCACGAGGGTCTATTATACGCAGCCTTACCCTGCATTTCAATGATTATATTGGATGGCAGCCAACCCGCCAAACAGAAAAGAAATTATATTTGAAACTGTATCTAGTACCAAGGACAAGAACAACGTACAGGTCTCTTAATCCCATAATTAAACTCCAGTAACAAAAAGAAAGAAAACAACAAAACAGATAAGCAGTAACTCTCAAGTTGATAAAAGCAAGATACCTGAACATTGACATAATGCAAGCCCGCAATCAGTAAAGGAATGACTGGCCCTAAAACACCACTAGGGAACTCAGTCAAGTTCTGGAACCAAAGAATACCCCCCTACAATGAAATGAAATGGAAATCAGTATCATCGAGTAGGAAAAAAACCCAAAAGAATTCCGAAACTTTACATAGTATATAAATGCAAGACTTAGAGTACTAACCGGAAATAGTTTTGTAACAAAAAGTAAACTACATAATTATGCTATTAAAGTCCATAAAAAATCCAACATGCTCTATAATCTACTATTCACAAAAGAAAAAATGAAGGCAGTGGTTAGGAGTTTGTAGAGAAGGAGGTGAACAAGAAGCAAAATGGTTCTTCTAGAGGAATCCGCAGAAAATCAAGGGGATAACTGAGTGGAGTTTTATGGGAGTTCATGGGCTCGAAGGTAAAGAGTCCAATTTAGAGAGTTTTGACAAAATAAGGTTAGTCTCAAGATATGAGGTAACAAGGGTTATAGGAGGGATTTCAATAAGATAAGGTTGTCTGAGGAGAGCGTGGAATGTGAGACATATTCTAGGGAAATCTTAAATTTTGTAAACTATGACCAATTAGCTGACTTCATTCGGACAGGTAATAATTACAAGGTCCAAAGCTAAGGAGACGAGACCTCCAAGATCCACTTTTTCAACTAGCATAAAACCAACAACAACCATTACACCTCAGTCCCAAACAAAATTGGGGTCGGGGATATGAATCCTCATTTCTTTCTTCAAGCTCAACTCATTTCATCATCATGTCAAAATAAAATAAGAGTGGCAATGAAACAAGTTAATATATATATATATAAATAATACTAATAATAATTAAAAGATATTTTAAGCTTATTCCTAAATAGTAAGTATCACCGATATGTATCTTTTTCCTCCATTGTGCCCTATTCTTAGCTAAGTCTGCATTGATTCCAAGGAGTTGTAGGTCCGTCGAGACAACTTCTTTCCATGTGATTTTAGGTCTACCTCGCTTCTTTTTAACCTGGTGTATCTCTAGGACGACGTAAGACGTGACCAAATCATCTCGCGCGACCTTTCATTTAATCACAATACTAGATTGCATAACACGCAATTTTAATGGAATACTAAAGTGTCTGACACCTTTCAAATTTGAAATATGCGGTTGAAAGCACACAACTTGGGAAATTGAGGACTTGGTGTAGGAGTTATTAGGTCTAAAGCGCCCTGTCTTTCTATCTCACCGGGAAATGAAGCTTCTAAAGATAATTGTGATTTCAAGTGGGAGACCTCTATAACATTTTTTGCAAATACGCTCTTGATCCACCCCAGCTAAACAAAAAAAACTTGGCAAATGTGTTTTCCTTTAGACACAAGAAGGTTTAGATGTCACGATATCAATCTCCCAAGACAATTCATTGAAAGAAGACAAATATCAGATTTGGAAAAGGCAGACGAGTTACTAGTTTCCATATGGAAAAAGCAGGATTGCTTGCGAATTGGATTTGGAAAAACATGACCACATCAACTGGGACTTTCTGAATTTCGAAATTACGGATAGGGTTAAATAAAAGGAGAGGACAATGAATATAATTTTACATGTCTCTCATCAAATTTTCAATTCTTGTCAATGGAAATCCTACCAGCTTCTTCAGAAGCCGAAGGTGTTTACAATAAGGGGACCTCTTGTCGCTTACGTTGTTCACTTGTTCATACTTGTCAACGAGGTGCTTACCAAGAGATGGATAGAACTGCAATGGAAGGTTATTTGGATGGTTTCACAACTAACACAAGAACTCAAGAAAGCTTACAGGTTTATAATTTCTATTTGTGGATGATGCGCTTGATCGACGAGGATCAGCTCTACTCGCAGATGATGCACAGTGTATATACTGTCGAGAAGAATCAGAAACCTCAAGTGTTCATTATTATGAGGTTTCAAGCAGTGTCGAGCATAATAATCTGAAAAAATGTGAAAACATTGGTTAGTTGGCCAGGTCTTAAATTGTAAGGTTGCTTCCTTCCATGGTTTATCTGGGACTACTACTGGATGCATCTCACAAGGATTGTGCAGTATGAAACCAATGTGAGAGATTTGAAAAGAAGCTAGTAAGAAATACCAATTAAATGAAGGAAAACGGACACAAATCAGTAGTCCCTTATCCAATATTCTGACTTGTCACATATCCTTGATGTCCACTCCTGTGATCTTGGCACAAAAGTTTAAAAGCTGCTGAACAGTATTGTATTAGATGTGCGCAGAGAGATGAAAAGTACCACAGAATTTGAAACAATTATATCTCTAAGGCTGGACGATTCGGGAAGATGGTCAGCTTTGATAAATATGTCATGCAGAAGGTGTGACGGGTAAACCAGAAACCAGTGCCATATGGAGTAACATAGTCAATAAGTATTATGAAAGGGTAGAAGGAGTTTTACATGAATGTCATGCTAAATGTTACGCGGCGCCTTCCTGAGATTCCTTGGAAGGGCGACGTAAGGCTAAGGTCAGTGCAACTGTTGTCCGCCAACTGGGGTCCCCTCCGTACGCTAGACGAGATTGTCAGTACCGTACAGGAAAACCAATGTCAAGAACAATTGAGAGAACAGTAATGAGAATTGAAAGAAAGCTTGATTGCATTAATGAAAGCTATTACAAAAGAAGGCAACGAGGTGTCAAGAGGGAGAGGCACCAGTACAGAGAATTGCTTGCTAGAAAGTTTTAATTGCTTGATCCCCCTAATAATGCTTAAAAAAAATAAACAAAAGTTACAAGACTTGACCTAACTAATCTAGAGGAACATAATGGAAGTACATGGAATAAAACTATTCTATATTTACAATGAAAAGGACTTAGTTTCCTACAAGGTAGAAACAGGTCCGTTGTCAGCAACATTGTCTTTGGCATCACGATCTGCGCGCGCGACATTGTCTGCGCGCGCCGTGCTGTTGGCAGCTGCCTGCGGCTGGGCACTAGCGAGGGATATCGATGGGGCGACAGAGGTACATGCGCGCTTGTCACTTGGCGCAGCCAAGACCACGGGGCCGTCCGTGGCGCTAGGCGTTGGGAGGCTTGCCAGGACGCCAAGGGGTCATGGCTAGAAAGCCGCCCATGACATTCTCCCCCACCTGAGTTGGCGATGTCCTCGACGCCTTACTTGCAAAATAATCTTCAATTAGGCTCTTGTAGGCTTTTGAGGTTTGTTCCCCTCTCCCAAGTATTCTCCTCTGCATCACCCCCTTGCCATTTCACCAAGAACTCTTGGTGATCCTTCTTTGACGCATGAATTACCCGATCACCAAGAATAGCTTCAGCACGCCTTTTCCCGGTTGAATTGGGGCATCAAATACTGGGTATTGTGAGTTGGCTCCATGAAGGATCCTTCGTGTCTTCCCGAAAAGGTTTCAGAAGACTGACATGGAAGACGGGATGGATTTTCCACCAAGCTGGGGTATCCACCCGGTATGCAACTTTCCCAATGCGCCTTTCAATGGACAAACGTCCAAATGTATTTTTGCAATAAACGAGGGTCGTGGACCCCTGCAAACAAGTACCGCTTTGGGATTTTGACCATCACTTTGTCTCCTACTTGGTATTCAACAAAGCGACGATCCTGATCAGCATGTCTCTTCATCCGCTTTTGATCTTTGACAAGATAACTCCGCACTATCTCCAAATTTCGCTTCCATTCTTTTGAGAAGCTAGAAGCGCGAGGAGTTTTTGACATGTTCGGTGCATTCACGGTGTGTGGGAGTAGCGGTTGCTGCCCGGTAACAATTTCAAAAGCGCTTTTGTTTGTACTAGAGCTCTTTTGTGAATTGAAACACAGTTGAGCAGCATCCAGAATTCTTCTGCGATCCGGTAAAAAAGCGGTAGAGATATTCCTCCAACATACCATTGAACAGCTCCATCTGGCCATCAGATTGCGGATGAAAAGTTGAGCTATGACTCAATTTTGACCCGAGGCACTTAAATAGTTGGGTCCAAAAGTTGCTAGTAAAGCGTGAATCGCGATCACTAACGATGTCTTTGGGCAGGCCCCAATATTTTACGACATGAGAAAAGAAGAATCGAGTTGTATCTTCTGTTGATATATATTGTGGTGTTGTAATAAAGGTGGCATACTTCGAAAACCGATCCACCACAACGAAGATAGTTGTGAGATCTCCGACCTTGGGCAATCCGGTGATGAAATCCAGAGACACGCTTTCCCAAGGTCTCTTTGGGACAGCTAGTGGTTCCAAGAGTCCCGCTTGTGTCAAGCGGTCGGACTTGTCCTTCTGGCATACTAGACAAGTCCTCACATACTGAGCGATGGGTGAAAAATTATAACTGAGGACTTCTCCTATGCAATTTCTATCGGCGATTTATGAAAAATTACTCTCTTATCGCAGTGCCATTGACAGAACTCCTCAAGAAGGTCACGCCTTGGGATTGGGGTCCTAGACGAGCGGAGGCCTTCAACACATTAAAAGCAGCTATGTCTAGTAGAGCCGACTTGGCCCTTCCTGATTTGGCCAAGCCGTTCGAGGTACAAATGGATGCTTCCGACTATGCTCTTGGTGGGGTCTTGCTACAAGAGGGGCATCCCATAGCATACGAGTCGGAAGCGAAAGGATGCAGAGCGGCGCTATGCCGCCCATGAGAAAGAACTACGGGTTGTCGTTCATTACTTACGCCTTTGGAGGCATTATCTGCTGGATCCTTGCTCGTGGTCAAGACAGACAACACAGATGTTAGTCATTTCATGACCCAGCCGAAGCTGAATGGCCGACAGGCCCGATGGTAGGAACCCCTAGCAGAATTTCACTTCAATCTGGAGTACCGAAGTGGGAAGACTAATCATGTTGCTAATGCGCTCAGTCGGAGAGCTGACCTAGCATCAGCGTGCCTACTCGTCACCCTAAGGGGGAGTGAAGTAGCTACCACCATAAAAGACCAGATACAGGATCTACTCATCAAGGATCCTGTTGCACGGTATTTGGTTGATCTAGTAGGACAGGGCAAAGCTCGCCAGTTCTACATGGAGGATGGGTTCCTGAAGGTAAAAGGGAACCGACTATATGTTCCTAAAGGAGGAGATCTAACTCTTCTGGCGGAATGTCACGACACTCTATGGGCCGGCCATCCCGGCGAAGAACGCATCATGGCATTCCTTCGCCGTGCATATTATTGGCCTCAAATGTCCGACGTCGCCGCTCAGTATGTGAGGACTTGTCTAGTATGCCAGAAGGACAAGTCCGACCGCTTGACACAAGCGGGACTCTTAGAACCACTAGTTCTTCCAAAGAGACCTTGGGAAAACGTGCCTCTGGATTTCATCACCGGATTGCCCAAGGTCGGAGATCACACAACTATCTTGGTTGTGGTGGATCGATTTTCCAAGTATGCCACATTTATTGCAGCACCTCAATATATATCAGCAAAAGATACAACTCGACTCTTATTCTCTCATGTCGTCAATATTGGGGTCTGCCCAAAGACATCGTTAGTGATCGCGATTCACGCTTCACTAGCAACTTTTGGACCCAACTATTTAAGTGCCTCGGGTCAAAATTGAGTCATCGCTCAAGCTTTCATCCGCAATCTGATGGCCAGACGGAGCGGTTCAATGGTGTGTTGGAGGAATATCTCTGCCACTTTGTTACTGGTTCGCAAAAGAATTGGGTGAAGCTTCTGGATGCTGCTCAACTGTGTTTCAATTCCCAAAAGAGCTCTAGTACAAACAAAAGCGCTTTTGAAATTGTTACCGAACGGCAACCGCTACTCCCACACACCGTAAATGCACCAAACATGTCAAAATCTCCTCGTGCTGCTAGCTTCTCAAAAGAATGGAAGCAAAATTTGGAGATAGCAAAGCTATCTTGTCAAAGCCCAAAAGCGGATAAAGAGGCATGCTGATCAGAATCGTCGCTTTGTTGAATACCAAGTAGGAGACAAAGTGATGGTCAAAATCCCAAAGCGGTACTTGTTTGCAGGGGTCCATGACCCTCGCCTATTGCAAAAATATATTGGACCTTTGTCCATTGAAAGGCGCATTGGGAAAGTTGCATACCGGGTGGATACCCCAGCTTGGTGGAAAATCCATCCCGTCTTCCATGTCAGTCTTCTGAAACCTTTTCGGGAAGACACGGAGGATCCTTCACGGAGCCAACTCACAATACCCAGTATTCGAGGCCCCAATTCAACCGGGAAAAGGCGTGCCGAAGCTATTCTTGATTATCAGGTTATTCATGCCTCAAGGAAGGATCACCAAGAGTTCTTGGTGAAATGGCAAGGGTGTGATGCAGAGGAGAATACTTGGGAGAGGGGAACAAACCTCAAAGCCTATAAGAGCCTAATTGAAGATTATTTTGCAAGTAAGGCGCCGAGGACGTCGCCAACTCAGGTGGGGGAGAATGTCATGGGCGGCTTTCCAGCCATGCCCCATGACCCCTTGGACGCGCCCCGTGGCGTCCTGGCAAGCCTCCCAACGCCTAGCGCCACGGACGGCCCCGTGGTCCTGGCTGCGCCAAGTGACAAGCGCGCATGTGCCTCTGTCGCCCCACCGATATCCCTCGCTAGCGCCCAGCCGCAAGCAGCTGCCAACAGCGCCGCCGCAGACAATGTCGCGCACGCAGATCGTGATGCCAAAGACAAAGTTGCTGACAACGGACCTGTTTCTACCTTGTAGAAACTAAGTGTTTTTCATTGTAAATATAGAGTAGTTTTATTCCATGTACTTTCATTATGTTCCTCTAGCTTAATTAGGTCAAGTCTTGTAGCTTTGATTTATTTTTTTTAAGCATTATTAGCGGGGATCAAGCAATCAAAACTTTCTAGCAAGCAATTCTCTATACTGGTGTCTCTCCCCCTCGACACCACGTTGCCTTCTTTTGTAATAGCTTTCATTTATGCAATCAAGCTTTCTTTCAATTCTCTTTACTGTTCTCTCAATTGTTCTTAACATCGATTTTCACGTACGGCACTGGCAATCTCGTCTAGTGTACGGAGGGTACCTCAGTTGGCGGACAGCAGCTGCACTGACATCAGTTGCTTAGCCTTACGTCGCCCTTCCAAGGAATCTCAGGAAGGCGCCGGTAATAGTAGGAATGGGACCCGAGGAGCGTTCTACCTCTTTAATGCATAGGGTAGCCAGGAACGTAGGTTCATGTCTTTTGACTCCCTTCTTCAACTGCAAGGCCGAGATGTTCTCAGCGGCCATCTTCATTGGCATACACGGGATAATGCAGGGCTTGACCCCGTTTGCTCCCATCATCAGAAGCATGTCTGCATATGGTATGGGCATGGTGTTGGTTTGCCTCAAGAATTCCAGCCCAACTATCAACTCGAAGTCATCTATGATCACCACACGCAAGTTGAATTTTCCTTCATAGGGACCCAGCTTCGCTGGTACTTCTTTGGCTATTCCACCCACTGGTTGAGGAGGTGAGTTGATAGCCTTGACATAGCCTCTGCCCTTTCCTACAACTATACCGAGGCGCTCCACCTGAGTTGAGGCCAAGTACTTGTGAGTAGCACCTGTATCTATCATCGCCCGAATGGGCTTGCCATTTACCTTCAGTTCAACGAACATCAAGGTCCTCTCTTGTTTAAGAGGAGTCCCCTCATTCGTTTTCTTTTTCCCTTTCTTGGTGATTGGGCAGGGGTCCTTCTTCTTACGGATACCAGCACTGGTTCCCAGCTAATGTCTCAGAAATAGAACCAACAATTGCATTGAAGGCACCGACTGGTTCGGCTGCTCCATATCATTTGCTTCGTCATCCGTCCCATCATCAAAAGCTTGATGGGCATTCATCTGTGCATGTGGGCATTCATTATTCCAATATGGCCCGCCGCAATGACGGCATCCTGAAGGGGGCTTTCTCCCCCTGTCATTGTTGTTTGACGCAGCACTGTTGTTGCTTGAGGAAGGAGCCTTAGATTTGGTGGCACTCCGATCTCCCCCCCACTCCTGCTAGGGCCACCATTGTTAGGCTGGCCTCCTTTGTATCCCGCTCGGACAGGCGGTTGAGGCCTATCCTTCCGAGTTTCCACTTGATAGTCCCCAAGGCATTCCACTGCTTGGATCGCCTTGCTTTTTTTTTCTCTCCTTTGCTTTTCTTTTGCCCCTCTTTAAAGTAAAGCTGCTTCTTAGAGTTGGTAGGGTATCTACCCTTTGTCTTTGCAGCTCTATGCGGGCATAAGGTTTCAACCCTTCTAGGAATGTGAAGAGCTTGTCTTTGTCCTCCATGTCGCGGATGTTCAGCATGAGTGCGGAGAATTCTCACACGTAATCCTGCATTGATTTAGTCTGGCGGAGCTCCCATAGTTTTCTCCTTTCATTGTACTCAACATTTTCGGGGAAGAACTGTAGGCGTATGGCTGCCTTCAGTTCTGCCCATGTCTCCAGAGCATCTTCACCGGTCCTGATGGCTTCGTATTTCACCCGCCACCAGAGTTTAGCATCACCCTGAAGATACATGGCAGCAGTTGCTACCTTCTTGGCTTCTTCTAGGTCTCCCACAGCATCGAAGTACTGCTCGATGTCGAAGATGAAATTTTCCACTTCTTTAGCATTCCTAGCTCCATTATATGGTTTTGGCTCAGGAATTTTCAGTTTTTGTGCCATGGGGGCGAGGTCTAGAGCACCCCCGATTTGATATCCACCTCCTCGAAGCAAGCCTTGTAGAGCAGCATTAACAACATTGAGTTGGCCTGTCAAGTTGTCTATAGTTTGCTGCATGGCAGTCACCCTGTCTGCCTCTTGTGCCCTGCCTCTTGTGCCCTGCCTCTTGTGCCCTGTAGGCTAAATCCTCAGCACGCTCCCGTTGGAGGCCCTCGGATTTACCAAAAATTTCGGCTGCCTCAGTAGCTGCCGTTTGCTGGTCTCCTTCGACTGATGCTTTCTATGTCAACTTCGGCCTGGATCATTTTGCGGTCCAGGTCGTCCAACCTTTGCACTAGGCTGGTTTGTAGTTCCGGCACCGTATTTACGATGGGTCATAATACGTCAACCGCCTCTTCAAGGGCCGCAATGCGGTCTCCATGATTCACCATGGTCAGAAATGGTGGTAATGGCAATGTGTTCCCTCGTCCGATGTCGAGCCTAGGTTCTGATATCACTGTTACGCGGCGCCCTAAGATTCCTTGGAAGGGCGACGTAAAAGGCTAAGCAACTGATGTCGGTGCAGTTGTTGTCTGCCAACTGGGGTACCCTCCGTACGCTAGACGAGATTGTTAGTGTCGTACGGGAAAACCAATGTCAAGAACAATTGAGAGAACAGTAATGAGAATTGAAAGAAAGCTTGATTGCATTAATGAAAGCTATTACAAAAGAAGGCAACGCGGTGTCGAGGGGGAGAGACACCAGTACAGAGATATGCTTGCTAGAAAGTTTTGATTGCTTGATCCCCCTAATAATACTTAAATAAAATAAACCAAAGTTACAAGACTTGACCTAACTAATCTAGAGGAACATAATGGAAGTACATGGAATAAAACTACTCTATATTTACAATGAAAAGGACTTAGTTTTCTACAAGGTAGAAACAGGTCCGTTGTCAGCAACTTTGTCTTTGGTATCACGATCTTCGCGTGCGGCATTGTCTGTGTGTGCGGCGCTGTTGGCAGCTGCCTGCGGCTGGGCGCTAGCAAGGGATATCTGTGGGACGACAGAGGCACATGCGCGCTTGTCACTTGGCGCAGCCAAGACCACGGGACTGTCCGTGGCGCTAGGCGTTGGGAGGCTTTGCCAGGACGCCACGGGGCACGTCTAAGGGGTCATGGGGCATGGCTGGAGAGCCGCCCATGGCATAAAGCATGCAATGATAATAGAATCAGTTTCTGGAAGTAGGAATGTTAGTGGAATCCCCTTTATGTGAAGCTTTAAAGAATACTTTTAGTATCTCTAGCAACAAACACCATGCAATTTCCCAGATACGCGAAGAGAAAAGAGAACAAATTTTATGGGTCCGGAGATTCAAGGGATATCCACAAAAGATCAGATGCTCACAGTTTGTTAGATTCAAGCAACCAAAATGTCCTACAGAGAGAGAGAGAGATGGGAAGGATAGTGCGATAACATGTTCACACTGAACTTTTTGTAGCAGGCTACTAAAAGGGGAGAACAAGGATTTTTTCTGTTCTTTTCTTTGTTTTGACCGTAGGCATGGGGAGGTATCCTGATCGTGGAAAACTTGAGTGAAAAGACAATCCACATTGGCGAATACTCTATTTGCACAAAGATGGGGCAGAATGTTAATCAGTTGCAACTTCATTGCCCTATTTCAAATAAACTACAGCGATTTGTGCTCAATATGTTTGGAGTTAAATGGGTAATGCAAGGAGTTGTCAGAGGAGGTGAAGGACAGCATGGAACATAATCCCTTTGGCGCTTATGTGTAACTGATGATCCCTTAGTCCCCTTAGTCCAGATTAGTGGAACATTTTTGTTGTAAGTGCACTTCTAGAGCATAAATGATAATCCAGTCATACTGGATGCCCTTTGCAGAAATCATGTTTTTGTGCAAGATTCTGCATCTTCTATATAGAGCTTGTATGAGGTTTTCCCCCCTTACATCAATATAGTTTAACTTCACTGGAAAAAGCTATCTCAAGTAATTTTAAAAGATCCTCATTGTGAAGCATAGCTGATCTCAAATCCAGATAAAAGAGGATGGTTGTGGTTGGTTGAAAACCAACATAATAATAAATAATAATCTAGTTATGAGGAATACTCGTGATATTGAATTATCTGAATAAAATGGAATAAATATGGAGAATTCATAGCCATCTAATAGAGAATTAGGGCATGGTTGGTTAATTGAATGTCCATAGGGGACAAAGAGGGCTATCCAAATGGTAAAAATAAGTTTCACGTTAAAATACAAAAAAAAAAAAAAAAAAAAAAAAA
>ML438249.1:127851-186619 GCA_005239525.1 Nicotiana knightiana | reverse complement strand
GGGAATGATGCAGATTGTAACTGCACATCGATGGTACATTAAATGTACTATTTTAATTAAAAATGACTTTAAAATCTCTAGCATCGCAATGATCGATAGTGGAGCAGATGTTAGTTGTATTCAAGAAGGATTAATTTCTTCCAGGTTTTTTGAAAAAACTACTCATATTGTTAAATCAGCTTCTAATCATGCATTAGATATNAAGATATTTGATAAAAGGGTTATATTTCCCAGGCGAGTCTTATAAAACTCGATCATATTATGAAGCTATTCTGATTCATACAGGGAGTGCTGAATTTCAGCATTTCACTACAGATCATGAGAAAGAAGTTTATAACTTCTCAAAGATTATTATCAAACAGATTATATCTGTAGAAGAATGGGGAATCTCCACTATGAATGAAAAACAGGTTTGTGTAAACAAAATAAACATGAACCTTACTTATTGGGATTATATCCAAGCTTTTAATAAAGTATTTTATTATAATAATGATAAACATAAGCACACTTGGTTTATAAAAATTTGTGCAAAAAATTTTCACCAATCAATTCCTAACTAGTTTATAAACTGGTAGAAATTCCATGGTCCTTCAGTAAAAATTTTGCCATCGGAATATTTAAATTTATACAAAGAATGGGCTAAAGTATCCCCTTTTCTAACAGAGTTATATCTCTCAGATCATATTTGCAATCTTGAAAAAATTGGTCAAATGTATTTTTTCATTGAGTTTTCAATTCCTTGGATTCATAAATGGCTTCCAGAAGTTGGGTTTACACCTGAGGATCAGATTCCTTGTCTTTATCGGGTCTATTATAATAATTTCTGGGACAAATTAACCAGAAAAGACCCAAAAACCAAGCAGCCATATGGACAAGAGCTTGTAGATCAAATACAAGCAAAGACTCAAGATTATAAACTCATGCCGCAGAAAAAATTGGTAACTGAAAATTCTGTCAAGCATATTGCAAGGAGAATTTCAATCCAAGAAGGAGACAAAGACGAGATGATTAATGAATATCTCGAAGAAGTTAAGAGAAATTTGTTACAAAATCTCTCTCAATTTGATAAATCAGACACTTCCATGAAAAGTGGTACTAGCAATGATATTGCAGATGCACAGTCTGATGGACAAGAACATATTCTATCTGACAATGAATTAGAAAAGGTAGAAGATTTTCTACAATCCCTTAAAGGTCGAGAAGACCAGACAAGGATTAAAGCAAAAGGAAAAATTTAAGATTCCTTTTTATCTTTAACAGAAGAAATACTGTTGATACACTATGTAAGGGACCCATTATATTCCTTATGTTCCCTGAGTTTGCTTATATAAAGGGCACTCAGTTTTCATTTTATTTAAGGTTTTGAGTGCGGAGTTTCCATCTTATTTTCTCTCTTGTAAACATTTTCTAGAGTGATAAATAAAGATTGAAGTTTGACTAACTTCAGTATCAAAATTAAGGTAATTTTATTTTCTTGCTTTCATATTATTCCCTCCAAAGCGGTTACAGTCGTGACTATGTCCGGCTAAGATATCTCATGTCTATGCTGGATATATAATCTCTGTCAAATGCTTTCCATAAAGAATCCAGACTAATCAAAATATGATAGATTTTTATCATAGTTCTTGGCTTGGTTCTAAGATGGAGGTACAGTCGAAATATAAACTATTGATATTAGCAAGCAGTGGTGTTGTAAGTCCCTTATGAATTTAAGTGATTCAAATCCTTATTCTTAAAAAGAAGTTTTTACTCGTCTTGTCAACAAAACAACAACAACAACACGAGTAAAAACTTCTTTTAAAGAATAAGGATTTGAATCACTTAAATTCATACGGGACTTACAACACCATTGCTTGCTAATATGAATAGTTTATATTTCGACTGTACCTCCATTTTAGAACCAAGCCAAGAACTATGATAAAAATCTATTATATTTTGATTAGTCTGGATTCTTTAAGGCAAACATTTGACAGAGATTATATATCCAGCATAGACATGAGATATCTTAGCCGGACATAGTCACGGCTGTAACAGCCTAGAAAATGTTTACAAGAGAGAGAGAGAAAATAAGACGGAAACTCCCCACTCAAAACCTTCTATTTATTATTATTATTATTATTATTATTATAATTATTATTTACATATATAGACCACTCAAATGAGATAACAACGATTCTAGATTCCAGTCAATTTTTGTTTTTTTGGCTCACTACCACCTAATATGCAGATCGTTGCATTTTGCAGAGCAAGAACAAGGTCATAATTCGTTACCTAACCAAAAAGACATTTCTCTAGGGGAAGGTCTTATAGATGATAAGTAAAATACTTTAACTTGATAAACAAATAAGAGCATCTTATGTTGGGAAGAGCTTGAAGGCCTAACATAGTAAGACTACTAGAAATATCTATGGAATCACTGAAGCTAAATTGGATTTAAAGACAAAACTCTTATAAATCACATAAAGTATAATGATACGCATCACAAATCAGAATAGTCAATCTCGGATTCACTCAGATAGTACTGAATTGTCGTAAGATTTGGTTTTGCTGCACACTAGGCTCCCAAATAAAGGTCACAATTTCCTCACTGTATATTAATGTACAATCAAAAATAGTTATCCAGAATTTTATAAAAGGTTCTAAAGCAAATTAACTTGATATAGTAAAATAGAAAGGATTATCACCTGAACTGCCAGAGAGGCGAAGTACCAAAAAAATGAAGGACATCCTGCTTCTCGTTTCTGCTTGAAAAAGATTTTAAGTTGGTCTCTTAAACTCCTTCCTGACATAGGCGGAGGGAATGGAGGAGGCACTTAAAAATACATAAGAAAGATCAGTTGAAAAATAATAGCTTCTGCCAGGCATTCATCTCTATTACGAAGTAAATACTATGTCCATTTTCTCAAACAACTCACTAAGCTAGCCTCTTTAGCTCTTTCTTTTTCATCTGTTTTGTGGAGGCTGGACATGTCATTATGAGATGGGTTCTTGAAGCAACAAAGAAAATAGCAGCAGCATCAAAGTTATCATGGTTGTTCTGTTTTTTCTTTTTAAAATTAGCAGTATGTGGGCTAGCTTGAGAGCACATCCACTAATCTGCAGGGCAATTTGTCCGGTCCATAAGCATAGGTTTCCCAAGATACATCCATCAAGGCTGAAGCAGATGGGCTCAAACCAAGTGATATAGCTGGTGTTGGAACCTAAATGGGTTCCCATGCTTCAACCATCAGGCCATCCCTTGGGGAGCCTATAACTTTCTTTTTGAACAAGTGCACCTCAAGAAACATGAAATGACAAAATGCAGGTATACGAATCTACTCTAGGGTGAATAGATACTGAAACACTTGGAGGGAAAGAAGTAGAACTACAGAACACATTAAATTTAAGATTTCTATTGTTTTGTGAATCTTGAGCAGAAATGATAAGGAACTGAATTGCTAAAAAAAAGAGAATCTTATTTGTCATCTTCTAGTGGAAAAATCACTGAGCATCTAACCAAGTTAATTTTGCAAATTAACTTTCATCTTCTAACGGAAAAATCACACAGCATCTTACCAAGTTAATCCAAATCTATGAGCATCTTCTTTGAAGATTTTAATACTAGTAGGCACTTGGACAATATTTGGTTGAAGTTGAAAAAAAGAGTGTATTTGAAGTTGAAGTTGAAAAAGAGTATTTGGAAGTTGAAGTTGTGTTTGACTTAAATTTCACTTGGAAAAAAATTAAAGTTTTGTGATTAAAAACCATTATTTCACTTGAAATACTCCTCGAACTAGTTTTCCAACTTCAAATTCTCCATTTCAAGTTGAAGCTGAAATAATGGATCAAATGGTAAAGAAAACATTGATCTACAAATCATATTTCAAGTTGAAGTTGAAATAATGAAATATTTTTCTATCCGAAATTTCAATCAAAAGGAAAAGTCCACCCATTCATTCACTCCGTCCTACTTTTTGAGTTCCAAAGTTAGTATCAGCTAAAGGAAAACGAACGAACGGTATTGAGAACCAAGCCTCACATTTAGGAAATAACTCCCCAATCCTCTTCAACTTGTGGAGTTGCAATATTACAAACGGGAACAATGTCAGCCTCATAGCCACTGTTGAAGAAGCTATTATGATCCACCTGCAAACCAAGTACATACACCATTATTTTAAAGTCAAGGGCCAGATACTATCATTGGATACAAATTACAAGCAACTACAAACTGAAGAGATTATTGACTGTTCCATGTGCTTTTGGACGGAATTTTGTCAATAACTCTCTTCTTGGTTGAGGAATGACGCAGGCCTTTTGGGCCATCTAGCAAAATGGAGTGGCTCTAAACCAGTGAAGTACAGAATTAAGCTGCTTAAGCCAATTTTTTAAACACGACGACTTGATAATTACTGCCGACAGCATAGAACCTTTTGTACAAACCTGGTAAATCCTAAGGCATAAAGTTCACATAGAATTACTGTTAACAGCATATACCTCCAGCAAAAACCTGGTAAAACCTAAGGCATAAAGTTCACAAAGAAATGAGCATGGTCCCCGAAGTATCCAATGATTAAATTTTGAACAAACCAGTTCCTCCCACCCAAAAGTAGACCCTAAAACATTTGGCTAGATAGAGGATAGTATGACATAAGTAGGCATCTACTGGAATCCACTATTACGAGTGAACAACAGCATGCAACTACTTGTACTAGTATCGAAAGCCTAATCCTGGCTCTTAATGACAAAAATTTCCAATAACATAACAACAAGTTACACATTAAATCATCTTCAACGATTGTAAGCAAAGCACAAGCAAAAAGAAATGTTTAGCGCCACAATTTACTCTTGACGTGCACCTATCTCTACTACCACCGAAAACCTAATGCAGGCCCTTATACTTTCCTTTCCTAATCATGCAGTCCCTTATCATAGACAAACTTCCAGTAATATGACACATTTTGCAGCATATATCACAATTTACAATATACAATTCTCTCCTATTAGTGCTATAATGCATAAAGAAAAGCATTTTCTACATTGTTTGCTTAACTTCTGTATATGCATTTTACACTGTACATAATAGCTCTTTTCACCTTACTGTATCAATGAACAACGCATATTTAAACTACAAAATATCGAACTATAAAGCTTAGAATTTCTGAAATTCAAATAAACAAATCTAAAGGTGCTCAAAAATAATTTTACCAAGGGAAGCCAGAGAGGTCATGATAACCATCCAGCAATGAAATCAAGGCACGTACTGGGAGAATTGAATCCTCAACACTTCCACTAACATTTTCTCCGATCAATGACAACTCCGTGTTCTCATACTGAGTCATCACCGAGTCACCGTTATCACCAACTCGCCAGTCGCGAGTGGAGAACGAACGGCAGAAGGAAACACAGTGCGGTCCAGAAGGTTGCGGCTGCGATGGTAATAACGAATTGAGAAAGTGGAGGTGCCGGCGGTGGCCATGGTTGTGGCGACGATAGTGATTGGAAGGGTTTGAGGTTTTAGTATGAGAGTCTGAAGAAGTGACAGTGTGGAGAAAGGAGATTTTCGGTAAGTTACGAGAGCAACGACGGAACTTTGATAGGGAGAATCTCTGAACTGACATGACGGAGAGGTGGGTGGCAGCCGACGGCGGGGCAGATAATCGATGATGGCAATTTAGTAAATAAACTCAACTAAAATACATTTTTGGTAGTTTATTAAGATTAGAAGTTTTGGTCGTCCTAATAGTGGTAAAAACTTGCCATATTTGGGGTGGTTTAAAGCATATCTATTAAGTAATTTAATAAAATGAAAAATTTATATGTAAATACACACTAAATCTAATTTAATAGTATTTATTTGAGCTGTTTGAAAGACTAGAAACTAGAAAACTTTTAGGGCAAAAATGTAAATAGCAACTTTGTACTGCAACATATACAAATAGGGATTAAAGAGCGAGTAGATATGCCTCAAGAGCTGTAAAAATATATATACTAATTTAGTGTAAACACTAGGGAGAGGTGATTAGGCATGATATGGCGTTGATTTAGCTTATCAAGGACATGACCCTAAATAGAAAGGTGTGAAGGTCAAGAATTATGATCGAAGATTGATAGGTAGTTGAGGGTGTTTCCTAGTATTAATTTTAGTATTAGTAATATTCTAATTTCTTGTTCCTAGACATTTTTATTGTATGTTGTGTCTTTCTCACTGATAGCATTATTACTATTCTTGTATTTCTTATCTCTAGATGTATGTTAGTACGCATGAGTCATTGTTTTCTTTCTTTTTCTTTTTCTTGTAGTTGTTATGGTTGGTTGCTTGCTTGTCACTGTTTCTCGAGCCGAGGGTCTATCGAAAATAATCTTTCTACCTTCACAAAGTAGGGGCAAGGTCTGTGTACACACTACACACTTCAGACCCGATTATACTGAGGTTGTTGTGGTTGTTATTGTTGTACTGGATGCCAGTAAATTTTTACTTTAATAATCATAACTATATAGTCCTTAATGTATTGTGGTTGTGTTTTCCCTAAAAAACATATAACAATTATAATTATATTTGGTTTTAAGGATACATGGATTAATTTAATACAAACGATAAATTACGTTAGATTAAACAGATAAAGAACGTAATAGATTGTCAAACCACTTAAGGGAGTGATTCCGGACTCAACAACAACCTTAATGAGATGCATGTCCTCGATCCCGAACTCACAATAATGAAGCACAAATGAACAACCGTAAGAACTTTGAATAACAGAAAAATAAGAGTATATTACCTTGATATGTGTGTTACACTGTTGTTAATGAATAATCAGACCTCCCCCCGGAGTTTTACCCTAAGTACAATTCCATAAAAGGTAAAAATCTTTTGTTTAACTAATTACCGGTTCTCTGCTAATACGTGCCAAGATCCACGCCATGATATCCGGTTGGTCACGGATATCACAGCCTTTTGTTGGTCGTGCTCGATTACCTGATAATGCTTTCTGAGGCCTTTGGGATTCGAACCGAACTCGGGGTCATGGCCCCGATACTCCCGAGGCCGGGCATTTTGCCCGGACCCCGGCTCGAGGGACTCCTTGTCTTTATTTTGGTTTCTTATTGTCACGTCTCTTGCTCTGCTTGCTTCATCTGAAGCTGAAGCGACTCATGGGCTCTGTTTCACCCGTATACAAATAGTCCTCTCGTTTCTCGGAGAGTAAGTTTACGGAAATGACGAGAAATGACATGAGCACCGTGATTCCTTCTTTAATACGCCGTGACAGAAACGACAAAGAATCTGAAACGTCCTGTCAGTCGCGTCATAATGACTTCAAACATATGTCGACCATAGGCAGACCGTCCTTGGACACGAGACGACACAAAGACTCTATAAATACTCCCCCCCCCCCCCCCCCCCCCCGTTCATTTTTTACTTTTTTGACCAAGCTTCTACCTTCGTACCTTTAAGATATCACTGCCTCTCTTCATACCCCAACATTTTTTACCTTCGTTCTTCATGATTTTTCAGTAAATTGCAAGTATTCATCTATCTTCTACCCAAACCAGCGCGCTTGATTTTCTCATCAAGCTTTTACCCTTCATCTCCCAATCTTCCTTCTCACTTCTTTAAACTTTTTTCCAGTTAACAATGGTGAAGACTTCCAAGACTATTCCCCAAAAAGTTATTTCTTCTTCTTCAGGGCCGACCACCGAAGTCAAGGAGATCTCTCCCAATGTGGTTGACCTCGAGAGGTCCGCTCCGGACACGGCTACCGATGAACCAGCAGTCGTGCCTTCCTTGAAAATGTTCATCCCGGGGGGGTGTTCGATTGCGGACGACTTTAAGGTTGAAAAGCCATAACACAGAGGTCGTCCTTCCTATGGTTCGTAAGGAATGTGGCTGGGCAGGTAAGATCATAGTAATCCCAAGGCTCGATGATGACATTACTACTCATGTGAAGGGGTATCTGAGTGTTTACACTTACCTCTTCACACTGGGTCCGGTGGACCCGGTTATTCTAGACTTTTATAGGAGGTATGAAGTGTACCTCATTCAGATCCACCCATTGCTATGGAGGATCATAATCCTCCTCCGATTCTTTGTGAACAAAATCAACTCTTGTTCACCATCGATCATCTACTCTGCATGTACAGTCCCCAAATCTTTTGGGGGGATTGACAAAGCTCGTACGCCAGGCCCATTTTCAAGCATCGACGAGGACCGAGATCGGGGCTGGTAGGGACATTTTGTTTGGGTGAGGACCGCAGACTTGATCCATGTAGAGTTCAGGCCATTCCCCGAGAAGTGTAATGTATCACGTAAGCATCACTTTCTTTTAAATGTCGATTTTATGTTTTATCTCTATTTTTTTCATCGGTATTTACTATGGCCCTTGCTCGAGTCCCAAATGCCATTCCTCGACTTAAGGAGTGGATCGAGGGCATTTGCTCGCAGATGTCTTATTCTGAGCGCTCATGGTGTGAACTCTCGAAGGGCCGGTGGGAGGCCCGTTCCCACGATAAGATTTCTTTCCCGAATAAGTGACATTAGGCCCCCCTTTTCAGCACCATGTTCTCATTTCCTCTCTTTTCTTTTTGTAGGATTGCCTAAGGCAATTGAACTTAGGCCTTTAGGGCAAAGACCTGTCTGTCGATCCTTTTGCTCCAAGGTAACTCGGGGCCGCAGTAGGAGAGAAGAAGATAAAGAGGGCTCTGAGTTCCCCCAGTGCAGAGAAGAAGAGGCCAAGGAGAAGGTTGTCCCGTAAGCCAAAGGATAATTCAAGCTCAAGATCGCCTGACTCGAACTCATTTTTCCGGCTTAGGGACGAGCCCGAGGAAGGTGATGTTTTTGTGGCCTGTGAGTCGTCCTTCCCCAAAGAGCGGGTGGCAACCAAGGGGGAAAAATGGAGGATGATCTCCCTCAGGTTCAGGAGGCCGATGTAGATGTGAGGGTCGAGGCCACTCGAGATGCCGGCTCCGCTCCGCCTGGTGTCATAGAAATTTTGGGTTCGCCTTCGTTCACTGAGTGTATGTTCGAAAAATCCCGAGCGGCGAAGGAGAGTTCCAATGAAGGGGCCCATGGTGCAGACGATCCCCTCCGTTCCTTTTTTGAATGTGTGGACTCAACCGCCTTGGAAGACTTATCCTGGTCGGGTGATTTGGAGGTGCCAAGGAAAGATCCATCTTCAGAGATCGGCAGGTTGAACTCGAGCCTAAAATTAATCAACTGGTTCTCAGGCCGAAAACGGTCAATAATCATCACCGTCCTGGAGGATGCCCGGGTTCTTTCCGCCCCCGTTGGTGTATCTAGCTACCTCCAGTGCTTGGTAACCAAAAAAGACCAGGCGAAAATGAATGAGGTGGATACGCCGTGCTTGTTCAACGAAGCACAACAGGCGTTGAATCAGATAAGGCGTCATTACACTATTTCATCTTCGGTTTTAGTTTTTGATATCTCTCATGCCTTTTTTTTATATATATATATTTTTGCAAACCTCGGTACTTCATCATGAAAGTTTTCTCCGGTATCAGGCTGAGGTTAACCAGCTCAAGGCTTAAGTCATGGAGCTTGCTGAGAATAGGGATATGTATAAGCTTCTCAGTAAGCAACGTGAAGAAGAAGTCAAGAGCCTCTAGGCTGAGTTAGATGCGGCTCAGAAGGAGCATGCTGACCTTGTGGAACAAGTAAAGATTTTTGAAGTTAGTGATGACGATTTAGACATGGAGACTAACGACCAAACCTCGCAGGTCTAGCAGAAGGTTGACGGGATCGACCAACTTTGACCCGAGATGGACGAGGTCAAGGCCACGACCAAAGAATGCAAAGAAAAAATGAACCGATTGGATACGGAGAAGGAGACTTCCCGGGAGCAGCTGGCATCGGTGTGGTCCAACTTTAGTGGAATGAGAGAAAGTTGAAGCACAGGCTCAACAAATTGAAGACCTCCAGTCTCAACTGGGCTCGGCCATTCCTGAACGGGATGCCCTCGGTAAGGAGCTCGAAAGAATGAGGTCTGTGTCAGAAATAACCAGGGTTGATGATGAAAAGATGGTGGCCTAGTACAGGGTTGATGCCGAGGTAGCCCATGTCGCGCCCCATTTTCTCGCGAAAGCGGGCTTCTCGAGAAGAGTCACCACCTAACAATTTTTTAAGGTTTGTTAAGGAACCTATTTGCAAATAACTCTGTTTTAACTAGAGTGTGTTACTAAAGATCGGGTAAGGGCTCAAATTACCTCAAAGAGAAGGTGTTAAGAACTCTTCAAGGTCCACAACTGTGGGTCCCGGCTAAATTTTAAACTATGTGGATTATGTTATTAGGCTAGGTGATCAAATAAACAAAGGGAAGTATAGAAGTCGAGGAATCTTATCTTAACACATGAGAATTGGTGCAAATCCTTAATGATTACAAGGATACAACTACATTGGTCTATGTCAAATGACTAAGTGTAGATGACAAGCATATAAAGAGAAGGGGGGGGGTCCTAAGTTTTTTAGCCTAAAGGATCACCCCGTGCAACATAAATAATACTTTGTCGCTCCCTTAAGGTAGGGATTACTCATATTATTCAGTGGGCACAAACTATCATCTCCTGCTACCCAAATACTATGTTGAAGTTGTTACTTAAGGCGCTCTAATTCAATTCTAAATCATATCCTAGGTGTGTACTACATGTCCCATACCTATAGTCCAGGAGGCTTTGGACCTCTATTTGGGTGGTTCTAGATTTTACCTAGGTTGCTCAAAATGATAAAACTAATAGCGCATTCAAAACAAGTAGGCTGCACATAAACAAAGAGTGGCTCATGTTAGACTCCACACATAACGACAAAGCACACAAACAAGTTCCAGGCTACACAGTAGACAATTTCAGGATTAAGACGTAGTTGAGTCATTAAGTCATGTGGGCATGATTTCTATATGATTCTGATTTTAAGTCGTACAGGCAATGTTGTTGTTCCAAATTAACTAATTTGCATATTATAGGTGTTATAAAACCTATAGACATGATTTCTAAGTTGTTTGCACAACGGGCAATCATAGGTATTAGAAAACTTGGCATTACCAATGTTTGAGTCAATAGACATGCTCTCTAGGCAAGTAACAATATCTTATAGGCAAGATTTCTAATGATTGGTATTTAAACTCGATTTTTGTCATACTTATCCTATAGATATGCTATCTAGGTGGCAGTATAATAAAACAACAGAAGCAATCGATTAATTAATTAGTTAAGACCCTATAGTCATGGTATCTAGATGAGCATTAACAAAGGTATGTATTATTACAACCCTATAGGCATGCTATCTAATAATCATATAGAACTAGACATGATAGCGGGTAAAATATTTAGTCAAACAATCATGCCTTTGAATAATGTACAAGTATTAGGATAGTTAAATGAAGTGTGTGATTTCCTATAGGCATGGTTTCTATGTTGACAAAGCATATGTTATACATCATATAAGCATGTTTTTATTAGCGTGCAGAAGTAGAGCAAGTCAAACAGAATAGCAAATAAACACATGGACCTTGTAGGCATGTTCTCAACCCTTTATGCAAGAATAAAGCACACCTACTCCCAATTTCACTAACGCCTCAATTATTCATTATTACAAGTTACATGACCAAAATGGAATAATACAAACTCAAAGATGACAAAATACACACTGAAACAAATACATGCCCCATCGCAAGCCTACTATCAAATAACCCAGTGAATTTCTAGGCCTTCAGCAACCTCACCAACCAACAGACCCAAATCTCAGGCTCACTAGGACAATAGAGTCTTCCTGAATCCAATGCCCGGGTCCAACGACGCATATGGCCCAACACTAGGCCCGAAGAAGAACTTACTCAGCCAAATGGATGCCAAACTTAACCATACATATGACAAGCCACTCATGAAATTAATTAAACAACTTTTCACACTTAACTCCTAAAGTTGTAACTAACAACAGTCCTGGCCAAAGCACATAGACAAGATCTCATGAAATACATGCAGGTTCATGCTTGTATTCTCATAAACAAATCCAAAGTAATAAGATTGACCATAATAGGATAATGAACTATTCCAAAATAGTTTCAAATGTAAAATGATTCAGAATTAGCCTAAAATAACTTTAGATACAAGATTTAAACATGAGAATCTAATAGAGTCATAGACAAGAACAAGTAGAGCATAACCTTCACATGAAAGTTTTAACATGAGGGCCTAGTGAAAACAACATAACAGAACAGGTTCATGATCGAGCAATCACTTAGTTGAGAATGAGCAAACCTTATCATGTTGAGTATCAGTTACAATACCAGCAAAACTTATAGTAAACAAAAAATATGTCAATTTTTAAATCAATAGGACAGACAAATATCAAACCTTGTACTAGTTGGCCACATATAGGTGAAAATGTTGGTTATGAGATTTAATCTAAAGGTCTCAACTAATACTGAAGAACACAAGATTGAGCAAGTCAAAAAAAGCACACAATAGAGTTACAAATAGCATGGGAACAGGTCATGGCTAACGGTAGAACTTCAGAAAGATAAAAGGTTGGGCATGAATGTCTCAACGGGAATTAGAACATATTCTGGGCATGAGTTGGTTATCATAATAGTACAAAACAAGGCAATAAACCAAACTCAGAATAATCAACAATAATAAGCACTCGAGCACATACATAAGCAAGCAGGCTTAAGAAGGCAGAATCAAGGCAACAAATAGGCAAGTTGGATTGCTAGAAGGTATAAAGCCTCAAGAAGAGCTTCAAAGAACATAATGGCATGTTGGTTCATAAAAATTCTCAAAGACATAGATATGCAGAGTAGGAATTCAAACGGAAAGAAATGAAATTACGAGAGTCATAGATGCCTACAAGTTGAACAAGTAAACAAGAGGAATAATTTCAGCAACACTCAAATGTCAATAGCAAAACGAATAGTAGAACCCAGGAATCTCAGTATGTCAGGGTTACCAAGGGTTTCGAATGAACCTCAGGAAGTGCTTACACTGAGAAAGGTTCGATAATCGAATTCCAGTGGCCTTGGCTTTCAACCGGCCAAAAGATTAAGCCTCATAATAGTATAAGACAAGAAAGAATAAGAGTATAGTAGTAGTTTTAGCGATTCACTCCCCCCCCCTAGGGGAGTTAGGAGATGGGTTTATATAGTAATAAAAATCAACACACAAATAAGAAAGTACAGTCAATCGAATATAAACAAGGAAAGAAGAACATGCAAAAGATCATTTTAAAATCGAATTAGGAGAAGTAACTAGGTAAACCCTAGTTTGACTAGGATCAGAAATTGGCAGGAGATATCGGTGAATCGGGTCTTCATAGCCTTGATATGAACGTATATAGACGAAATATCATCCAAATCTTGGAAAGTGAAGCCGATTTCCTTTGATTCAGAGAGTGGTACTTGCCAAAAATGGGCAAGTACTGAGTAACACCATATTTACATAGGTAATAATGGTATAATCCGGAAAAGGTAAGTAAATCATGGTAAGAATCCATGGATGAGTTGGATTTAGAGAAGAATTGGGGTGGTGGCTAGGGTTTGTGAGGTGTGGGGAGGGTTTGAGAGAGTATAAAGGTAGCTAACCGGGTAAAATAAGGCTAGGGTTTGGGGTGAGGTTAATTAGAAGCTGAGAGATTGAATGTGGGTCGTTAATTTCCAAGATCAACGACCATGATTTTAATAAGAGACGGGTCAGGTTGGTGGACGGGTATGGGGTAGTGGATCACCGGTATTGGACTAGGGGTTATTAGGCTGCAATTTAGGGTGTGGGCTGGTGAATTTAGTTTGAAATTTGGTATGTTTTGGGCTAGATTTTAAATACAAGAAATTAAAGAGAAAATAATTTAATAAAATATCTAAATAATATAGTATTTATGCAACTTAATATTTTAAAATAATAACTAAAAATTATAAAAAGTATTTTGATCCTAAATAAAATGATAAATGCAATTAATTAAAAATATAGGCTATTATTGTAAAAATACGTAAATAGTTCAAAAACTGCAAATGTGATTATGGAATGAAGTAAAATGTTATAAAACATATGTGTGGGTGTAATAATAAGTTTGGATGATTAATTCATCACAACAATAATTTCAAAGGATAATTATTAAATATTTGAACAATTAAAATGCAAGAAAATCAATTTTAAAATATTAAAATTTGTGAAGAATTACAGAATATACTTATATGACCCCTGTAAATTGGTGATGATGCAGGAATGATATTTTAAAAATATATATGACATTTATAAAAGTATGAGGGCAAAATTGGGTATCAATAGCTGCCCCTCTTTACTTGGGAATAATGAAAGAGTTGCCGGGTAAAGAAAATAATGACCAATTTTGTCCGAAGTGAGTGAGAATTGAAGTGTTTTGAAAACATGGGAGGGGGGTGGGCGAACCCTGATTCTTGAGTTGCCTACATATCCCTGTTGTTACGGAAATTAGGCAGTGTGTAGTTTTGAATCCAACGGCGGACGAAACTGATAGAGTTGTTATAGGAATGGTCATGTGTTTCGCAAAGGAAACTTTGGATGGGATAGTGTCGTGAGTAACAGATGATTTCAGGTAGAGCTATAAATGCAAATTGAGCGTTACAGATGTACATGCAGATATTTAAACGGTTATAGAACAAAGGGTAATCAATTGCTGATTATTGGTTACATTTGAGGTGATCGAAGGATGCGAGGAACAATGTGAACAGAAACCAGAACGAGAGTTGCTCCTGTTTGTAGAACGATTACCTCCCGAGTTACCTTCAAAACTTAAAACACGATGCACTCGAATATATATGTGTTATTGCAAAATTTAAACATGATGCAAATTCCATTCGAACCATGATATTTGTCTTTGGGCGATGAGGATGATGTCCCTGGATTATGACTTCCTGGGCCATGAAGCGTATGATAAGGGATTCACTGACCATGATATGGTGTCCTCGAGCCATAAGGATTGAGGATGGTGACTCTGAACTATGACGCCTTGAAATAATGATATGCAGTTTCGAGAGATCCTTTGGCCATAACATTATGTCTTTGGGCTATGAGGATGATGCCCTCAGACTATGGAGTCTTCGAACAACGTGACGATATTTCAGCTTATGAAATGCAAAGATATGGTGATATCGATCTTTTGATAGAGGAAACAGGTAATGCTTAGTCATATGCGAGAACGAGACGAGACAAGGCTTAGTCTTGTATGCGATGAAGGCAATGTTTAGCCCGATGCAAAGAAAGGCAGCATTTAGCCTTATGCAATGATGGAGGCGTTAGCCACGTGCAATAATAGAGACAATGTTTAGTCTCATGCAATAAAATGAGGTCAGCGCTTAGCCCTATGCAAAGAAAGGCATCGTTTAGCCTCATGCAATGATGAAGGCAGTGCTTAGCCTCATACAATAAGGGAGACAGTGCTTGGTCTCATGCAATAAAATGAGGGCAGTTCTCAGCCATATGAAAATAATGAGGGCAATTCTTAGACCTATGCATATGAAGGCAATGCTTAGCCTTGTGCAACAATGGAGGCAGCGCTTAGCCTCATGCAAGGAATGGAGACGGTGCTTAGTCTCATGCAAAGAAAGGCAGTTCTTAGCGTTATGCAGTATGGAGGCAGTGTTTAGTCACATGCAATAATGGAGAAGGTGCTTAGTCTCATGTAACAAAAGGCAGTGCTTAGCCTTATGTGATAATGGAGGCAATGTTTAGCCTCATGCAAAGTGAGGGCAGTGTTTAGCCCTATCCAAGGAGTAAAGACAACGCTTAGTGTTATGCGAAGAAAGGAAACATTTAGCCTTATGCGAGGATGAGGGAAGTTCTTAGCACTATTAAAGAAAAGCAATGTATAAATGTGAGAGGGTAAAGTATTTCTTAGCTTGACATGTTTGTGTTCAGCAACTTTTGTCGGTGTAAAGATAGTGATCTTGTTGTGTGTATATATCTGTGGACGTTCCTGTTATATCATTGTGCATGTAACCAAAGGAAAATTGTGAGTTTGGAGGAGGAAGATTGGTTCATGCTCTCGATCCTTTTCTTTGCCTTTGCTCTTGTTTTGAGGTCATGTTTGAGTCACCCCAGGCAACATCTGACTACCACAAAAAAATGAAACTTTCGGAAAAACATGCATTTGTGATAAATTATTTATAAAAAGATGTAGTTGTTTGAAATATGTGATAATGCATGAGAGAAAATAATTTTGTTGAATTGGTAACTGTGACACGCTTTTGAGACGTTACAACCTTCTTAACACAGAATTTTGAGAATCCTCCAAAAAGTTTTTCCCCAGTTTAAACACATATTTCTGGAGATCCATTCATTGAAGATCCTAAATATGATAAGATCGGGCAAACTCGAGATCCTGCCCTAGTTTCTGACCGTAAGGGGAATGAAGATTTTATTATGATGTGACTAAACCCATAGGGCTGCCTACGTATCCCCTCTTAAATGAGAATCAGGTCAAGGGCGTAGTTCAGGTTAAAGTGCAAACATAGTCTTAAACATAGTATCTCTTGATTGTGTCTAAAATTGATAGGTATTGGCCAAATCTCTCCATCCATCTCTGCTGAGTATAAGTTCTCCTCTTGCTAGTACTCAGTGAACCATATAAGGGCCTTGTCAGTTGGGTGAGAATTTCCATTTTTGCTTCATCCTGATGTGGGAAGATTCTCTTCAATACTAATTGCCCCGGTGTGAATTGACTTGACCTAAATTTTTTATTAAAAGTCTTTGTCATTATGTTCTGGTAGAGTTGACTATGATACACTGCATTCTTTCTTTTACCATCAATGAGAGCTAGTTGTTCATACCAGTTTCGTACCCATTCCGCACTCCGCTTCTTATATAATTCTTAAGGAATGGATATTTACTTCGGCAAGGTTAACAACTTTGGTACCATAGAACAGTAGATAGGGAGCTTCCCCAGTTGATGTACGAACCTTGGTGCGGTATCCGAGCAAAGCAAATGGTAGCTTTTCGTGCCATTGCTTGTAGTTGTCCATCATTTTCCTCAATATCTTCTTGATGTTCTTATTGGCGGCTTCTACGGCTCCATTCATTTGCAGCCTGCAAGATGTAGAGTACCGATGCTTGATCTTGAATTTTTCACACGTAGCTTTCATCATGTCTCTGTTGAGATTGGCAAGATTGTCAGTAATGATTGACTCAGGTACTCCAAATCGACAAATAATGCGATCCTAAACAAAATCTGTTATGACCTTCTTAGTTACAGCCTTATAGGATGCGGCTTTAACCCATTTTGTGAAGTAGTCTATAGCCACCAAAATGAACCTATGTTCGTTTGAAGCAGCAGGTTCGATTAGTCCGATGACATCCATGCCCCAAGCAGAGAAAGGCCATAGTGAACTCGTTGCATTGAGTTCGTTGGGCGGTACTCGTATCATATCAGCATGTATCTAGCATTGGTGATATTTTTGAACATATTTGATGCAATATGTTTCCATAGTCATCCAAAAATACCCTTCTCTTAATATTTTCAAAACAAAATCGTTCATGTCGGGTCCGCAAGTTCCATCATGTATTTCTTCGAGCAATCTAGATGCCTCATTCGCATTAACACATCGCAATAATCCCAAGTCAGGAGTTTTTTATACATAATTCCTACGCTTTGAAAGAAATGATTGGCCAATCTTCGGAGCATGTGCTTCTGAGTCCATGTAGCATCTCTAGATATTCTCCCTTTTTCCAAGTATTCCTTGATTTCATGGAACTACGAATTTTTGTCAAACTCTTCTTCAACATGAGCACAATAAGCTGGCTGCTTATGAATTCCTATTGGGATATGATTGATAAAATTATTGTCTGGATGCTGTACATGGAAGACAAGGTGGCTAATGCATCTGCAAACTCATTCTGAATCCTTGGAACATGTTTGAACTCTATCTTTGTGAACCTCTTTATCAACTTTTGTACATAATGCATGTACGGTAATATTTTGGTGTTCTTAGTAGCCCATTCTCCTAGAACCTGGTGCACCAATAGATCAGAATATCCAATTACTAGCAACTCTTGAATGTTAATGTCGACGGCCAACCTGAGTCCCAAGATGCAGGCTTCATATTCTGCCATATTATTGGTGCACGAGATCTTGAGTTTTGTGGATACCGAGTAATGTTGATTGGTTTCTGATACTAAGACAACTCCAATGACCACACCCTTGGAGTTTGCTACTATGTCGAAGAACATCCTCCAACTTTCGTATGATTCGGTAATATCTTCTCCTACAAATGATACATCTTTGTCGGGAATATACATCTTCAGTGGTTCGTATTCTCCGTCTACGGGATTTTCTGCCAAGTGATCAGCCAATGCTTTCCCTTTGACTGCTTTCTGAGTTACATAGATGATGTCGAACTCATTTAGCAATATCTGTCACTTTTCTAACTTACACGTAGGCATGGGTTTCTGAAAGATGTATTTTAGTGGATCCATCTTTGATATGAGATATGTAGTGTATGCACATCAATAATGTCTCAACTTCTGGGCTATCCATGTCAAAGAACAGCAGGTGCGTTCTAACAAAGAGTAGCAGGCTTCGTAAGGCGTGAACTTCTTGCTCAGATAATATATCGCATGTTCCTTCCTTCTAGTTTCATCATGTTGTCCTAGAGCGCATCAAAAGGCCCCATCCAACACAGATAGATAAAGTAATAAAGGACTTCCTGGCTCTGGCGGGACCAACATGAGTGGTTTAGATAAATACTCCTTGATTTTGTCGAAGGCTTTCTAGCATTCTTCAGTCCATCTTGTTGCAGCATCTTTTCTCACCATTTTGAAGATTGGCTCACATATCACCGTTGATTGTGCTATAAAACGGTTTATATAATTGAGGCACCCTAGAAAACTCATCACATCTTTCTTATTCTTTGGCGGTGGCATGTCTTGGATAGCTTTGATTTTTGAGGGGTCCAGCTCAATACCTCAACGACTGATGATGAAACCCAACAATTTTCCAGCAAGGACTCCAAGGCACATTTTGCAGAGTTCAACTTCAAGTTGTATTTTCGAAGTCGGTCGATAAATTTCATTAGGTAATGTGATCTGAACTCCTTCTAGATTTGATGATAACATCATCCACGTATACCTCTATTTCCTTGTGTATCATGTCATAGAAGATAATGGCCCTTATGTAGGTGGCCCCAACATTTTTCAAACCAAACAACATCATTTTGTAACAATATATTCCCCATGGTGTGATAAAGGCGGTCTTTTCGACATCCTCTTCATCCATCCAAACTTGATGGTATCCTGCGAAGCAATCCACAAGGATTGGTGTTCATGCTTGACGTAATTGTCAATCAGTATGTGTATGTTTGGCAGCAAGAAATCATCCTTAGGACTTGATCTATTCAGATCTTGGTAATCGGCACATACTCTAACTTTCTCTCTTTCTTTGGAACCGGCACAATGTTGGCTAACCAGGTCGGGTATTCAACCACTCGGAGAACCTTGGCTTTGATTTTCTTGGTGACCTCCTCTTTTATCTTCAAACTCATATCTGGCTTGAACTTTCTGAGCTTTTACTTTACCGGCGGACACATGGGATTGGTGGATAGCTTGTGAGCTACTACAGATGTGCTTAACCTAGTCATATCATTGTAGGACCATGCGAAAATATCCTCATATTTTTTTAAAAACCAAATATATTCTTCCTTCTCTATCAGTGATAGATGGATGCTTATGCTAGTTTCCTTGACTGCTTTAGAATCCCCCAAGTTAACGGTCTCAGTTTCCTCCAAATTAGACTTCGATTTGTTTTCAAAATTCTCTACTTCTTTGACAATATCCTCAGGTATTACATCATCTTCCAAATCTTCCGAATCACTGTCCTTATGCCGCGTTGTCTCATTAAATGTCTCACAGTCGTAGGTTGATCAGGATATGTAATAATTATGTTGAAAGAATGTAGAAATAAAATAATAAATATGAAAAACAATAATGCCTTATTAAAACTTTAAAAATGTCAACAAGTACGACTCGATGACTTGAGTAATTATTTCAAAAAAAAAAAATACTAAAAATGTCTTAAATCTCAAAACAATTTGAAAAAAAGTCATGCTACTTTGCCAAGCTACCCAATAACCCGGCGAGCCCGAAATGGTGCATCGGTCCAGTTCTTGAGAACAACTCCGTCTTCCATTATCTGAATGGTAAGGTCTTCATTCTCCTCCTCGACAATTGCACAGTAGTCTATGCCTTCTTCATCTAGAAACATTTTCCTCATGCCAACCAAAACATCATCTTCCTCGGATCCCCATATTATGTCAGCGTGACAGAATGTCTAGTGCAGAGGTGGTACGGTTTGTTCCAACGGATAATTAGGGGCACGCCATGGCGATATCCAATTCTGAAGAGGGAATACAATGGCTTGTGGGCCTTAGGGTGGTGTGCTTTTATTCTAGGATCTCTTGTGGTGAGCTTGGGGGTAAGGATCATGGTGTTTTGACAAGTAGAAGTATAAACTTGAGGGTAATTCGGAAGAAACTTGGAGAAATAGGACAACTTATTAGTAAGTTGGATCAGCACGGTAATGGACATGATCGGTTCCTTGGGTACTTATGATGCTGTGAGTCTTTACTGGTGTTTTAGAGCAATACCCTTGTATTTGGTAACCTACATGGCTAGGTTGAGTTAGAGAGATTCAGTTCTGACGGCTTGGTTATGTGCAAATGGGTTTCAAAGAGTTCTCGATGGTTTATACCACGGTTTGAAATGGATATTTACTAATGGCATAAGGAGCCTATAACGTGTTATGATTTTCTCATGGATGGGATCAAATTGAAGGTTTCTGACTGATCGGGTATGTATTTTGCTGGTGACTCAGAGTTGATTATGAGGTTCTCGTGCTTTTCATGTGGTGGCATGATAGATGCGGTGTGTTGCGTGGGATTGAGTTTTATATGTGCAAGGTCACAGTTCAGTTTTGAAGGGAAGACCATGAATTCTTAGACACCATGGACAGTTTCTGAGGACTAGATGAATGTTACTACTACTTGGTATTGTATGAGAAGGGCGCACATTTTAGAATGCGCACTGTGTTTTGACTACGGATGCTTCCTTGGTATTGCGGTACTCGCCTGATAAATCGACTATTGATGTTCAGATTTTGCTATGTGGAACAGAAAAATTATAGAAGTATTTCTCGTGGGATGATCGTGCATGAGATATGTGTTAGACATTCGAGTGCTTGAGTTGGGATCAGGTACGGTGATTCGTATGTTCTATGGACTTGGAGACTGGGAGTTCTCAAAAGTAGATTGTTTCATGGTTACGGACTGTGACGATGTGGCCAAAGCTAACCAGATGATAGTATGTGTCTCGGTTAGATCATTGGGGACTTTTGGAGGGCCATTTATCCATATTGGGGATGACCAGAGTTGATTTTTGGGCCAATTGGTAGGCCCCAATGGGATGTGTATTCTACATCAGGTTGGATTTGTTGACTAAGCACCGTTATTTCTTAAAGGTGTATCATTCGGTTAGAGTTAAGGTGGTTCATGTTCTGATATGTTCTATGTATTACTCTTCTATGTTACGAGGGGTTGTGATTTGTTGGTTATATGCACACTTGGTGCGGTTCTATTTGGGTCTTGTAGCGGAATTCGAGCGAAACAGTTATTGGGGTGTGGAATGGTTGATTGCACCTTAGTTATGGCCTTTTTTGGTTGTGGTATATTGTATTGTTTGCTTCTTCATGGTTATAGCCATGCACTTTGTGTACTTGATGTCGAATTGCGTATGGTTGATGATTTTGAGCATTGTGGCTTGAGGTATTTCATAGGACTAGTGTTGGATGGGGTCACGCATTGCAACGGAGTTATGTTGCGATATGAACCTTTGTGTTAGATTCATGTGTCTTGGTCCTACTATGTGTGATGGGTTCTTAGCATTGCGTTGTAGTGGTACTTGTTGAGATTGCGGAACGGCTCTCTCATTTGATTCAGTTTTTCATGTTGAGTACATTTGAGTTATTGCCTATTGGTGCACGGATTGTACGGTTTGTGGCTTAAGATTGTATCGGTGTGGAATGTCAGTAGAGTGGTTGTACTTGATGAGATGAGGTCATTGTACCTAGAATGGGTGCTATCGGATTTGATTGCAGTATATTTGGGAGGATAGTGTCACTAATCGACTTAGAACTTGGCTATAGTTCTTGTCGAATGAGGGGGAGCTACCTGACTTGTTGATATGATGAGTGGTTATTAGCTTATGCGTGTTTCTTTTCATCATCGGTAGTGTACGAAGGTTTCAAATTAGGTTTTACTTGATATAAGGTTTATTACCGGTATTGGGTTTGTTTTGAGCAGCTACTGTGATCGGGAATTATTGCTACAAGTGTACGATTTGCGTGGTATATCGTGTGATTACATCTTAGGTTATGGTTATGGCTTGATACATATTGTTTAGACTTAGACAGTGTGTAGATATGAGATTCAGATCTTGTAAGGAATTCTGAATTTTGGAAATTGGGTTCCAAGGTTTATGAGATAAGGTTGAATTAATGATCTTCAGTTATGTGGTGTTGTCGAGCCTATATGGAATAGGGTGACGTGGGATCACCCCGGGTATGTGCATGGTAAGGTTACATGGCGGTTTGATGACTTTGGAATGACTCTCGGCACGTTCGAGGACGAACACATGTTTAGGTGGGGGAGAATGTAACGACCCAATAGATCATTTTTAGCATATGCATTTAGCTCATTTATTTGAAGTCATGAGCAACATTGTATGATGTATTATGACTTGTGTGAATCGTCAGTTTTGGTTTTCAGGTTATTCGGAATTGATTTGGAAGAATGAATTTCATGATTGAAAATTTAGAGTTAGAAGAGTTGACCAAATTTGACATTTTAGTATTTGGCCTTGGATTGGAGTTTTGATGGTTCTGTTAGGCCTGGATGGTGATTTTGGACTCGGGCGTGTTCCCGGATTTGCATTTGGATATTTCTAGAAGGTTTCGGCACTAATTGGCGAAAGTTAAAAATTTGAAGGTTTGGAATATTCATAAGTTTGGCGAGAGTTGGATTTGAGGATATTATATTCAGATTGTGGTTTTGGGAATTAGAATAGCTTTGTTATGTCATTTGGGACTTGTGAGCAAAATTTGAGTTCATTCCGGGTTGATTTGATATGTTTCGGCATGCGTTTTGGAAGTTGAAAGGTTTAAAGTTCATTAAGTCCGATTTGAGGTGTGATTCGTGATTTTAATGTTGTTATACATGATTTGAGGCCTCGAGTAGGTTCATTCTATATGGGACTTGTTGAATGTTCGAACGTGGCCCCGAGAGGCTCGGGCGTGTTTTGGAGTGGAATCAGAGCATTTTCCCTTTCATGTTTGATTGCTGGTGTGTTCTTGTTTGTGGTGCCTCGATTGGTCTTTGCGACCGCGAAGTATTGTGATGCGATCGCGTAGAGGAAAACCTGGAGTTGGGCAGTTTCTTAATCGCGCTCGCAATTGGAGGGCCGCGATCGCGTAGCTTGGAGCTGGATATTGTTCGTGTTTGCATGAGTCAGCCCGCGTTCGCGTAATGATGAGTTGAGAAGCTGTGGACAGAAGATTCTTCTTCGTATTCGCATTGATCATGTCGTGATGCGTAATGTAGGTACATGTGTTCATCGCGTTTGCATGTGATGTTTCATGAACGCGTAGGGTATTTTGGGAGGCTACTTAGTTTGTTCTTGGCGATCACGAAGAATTTCCCGCGATCGCATAGGGTATTTCTGTCCAATGAATATAAAGTATATTTTGAGAAGTTTCGGCCATTTTATCATATTTGGAGCTATGAAGCTCAGGTTGAAGCGATTTTTTAGGAGATTTTCACCACATGGATTGGGGTAAGTGTTTTCTCCTCGATTTTGATTTTCTTTCATGAATCTACCTTCGTTTTGGCATTTGATTGAGGATTTCAAGAGGGAAATTGGGGGGTTTTGTCTAAAGTTTCATAGAGATAATTTTTGAGTTTTGATCATTGACTCGGAGTCGGATTTGAGTGAAACTAGTATAGCCACTCTTAATTGAATAGTTTGTCAGATTTTGTGAGCTTTGTCGGGTTTCAAAGTGCGGGCCCAGGTTTGACTTTTTGGTTGACTTTGGGTTTTTGATTAAAGATTCGACCTTTATCATTTGGAATTGTTCTCTTAGGCATTATTTGATATATTTGAGTTGCTTTTGGCTAGTTTCAAGATGTTCGAAGGTCGGTACGCGCGGGATGGTATTTTTGGAGTATCATTTGGCTTGCTCGGTATTGGATTTAGCTTGTTCTAGGTAAGTAGCACTTCTAAACTTGGTGCTGAGGATATAAACCCCTGAATATACGTGTTATGTGTTGGTGTTAGGGTGACACACATGCTAGGTGACGGGCGTGTGGGCGTGCACCGTGTGAATTTCGACCCGGTTATTTATGTGGTATTGTATAGTTACCTAACCTTATTTGTATCTATGAAATCTCTACGTGCTAGAGTAATTGAGTTGTGATCCAAGTTGAAAACCATGTCTAGGCTATATGTTTATCCTGTTGGGACCCATTGCGGCCATTTCTGTTGTTGAGTTATTTTCTTAAATTGCAGTTACATACTCAGTCATACTCATTCATCTGCGTATCATATCTCAGTCTCTATTGCCATTTATTATACATCATATCATGATTTTCATGACATTGTGAGCTTGAGAGAATGGAGAGATTGACGACTGAGTGAGGCCCCCGAGGGCCTATTTGTGAGTGATATTGATGGGAATGGGCTGCACACATCATCATATATTATTGATTTATGATAGGATCGGGATGCATGCCACAATAGGTATATATTATTGATTCATGCCATGGTTGGCTTATTATAGCGCTTGGGCTGAATCTGCCCCTCCGGAGTCTGCACACCCACAATGAGCACAGTTGTTATTGATTCATTTGGGTTGGATCTGCCTGTACAGTGTGAGTGACTGGGAGTGTTGAGGACTGGATCTGCCATGTTCAGTGCCGAGTGACTGAGTGTGTTGAGTCATTGAGAGTGATGAGTGAAAAGTGTGAGACAATGAGATTGAGTACTCTTAGAGTGTGAGTACATGAGTTCATCACTGTGATGCATTGCATTTGATATGCATACTGACATACATGCATATAGATGCATTTCCTCATGCTACGTGATTTTGGTGACATTTATGATTTCAGGTGCACACTAATATTAGGCATAGAGAAGTATTTTCCTCATGATATCTGATAATGAAGCATCATATTTATTATTGAAAGGTTTTGGAAAATATCACAGTTTTACTGACATACTAATATTTTGGTGATTTCGGTGAAGGATTTGGGTTTTACTATTATACCTGAAAAGCATACTATTTTCCGTAACTGTTAACAAACTGAGCATCACATATCTGAGATATTTCTTTTACCACTTTTATTATATTGTTATGAACTGTTGTTGTCTATTGGTGTTGGACTCTGATATTTGTCCAAGCTTGTCACTACTTTCAACCTAAGGTTAGGTTTGTAACTTATTAGCACATGGGGCCAGCTTTACTCGTACTACACTTCTACACCTTGCGTGCAGATGTTGGATGTTGATGTTGATGTGTATGGCGCGAGCTGGATTTGAAGATGTACCTGCGATCCGGTCATAGCTGCCTCTTGATCTTGGTAGATTTAGAATTATAATCTGTCAATGTATATTTCAAATAGATGATATATTTTATTTTATACCAGCTTTGTAAATTCTAAATCTTAGAAGCTCATGATTTGTACTACTAATCTTTGGAAAATGTATATGTCACGACCCAAAATCCACTAAAGGTTGTGATGGCGCCTATCATCGTCAAGCAAGCCAACAATGAATGTTTAACTTAACTGCTCATTTTAGTATTTTTTTGAAATCATAATTTCATCAATTAGATAGTAAGGAATAGAATTTACATGGTTACTGATAACGTTTTCGCTACTACAATAAAGGACAACCCATAAGTACCCCAAAACCCGGTGTCACAAGTGCATGAGTATCAACTAGGAAATAAAATAGAATAAAACATCTATCTACAATACAAATAAGACAGGAGAATACAAATAACTCTGATGGAGACATTACCGGCTGCAGATCGTAACATGAAATGCAACTCGCGGTAAGTCCCCGCAACATTCGTGCCTCTACGCCCAAAAGACCACTAGATGTACTTGCATAAAAATGTGCAGCAAGTGTAGTATGAGTACGCAAATCAACGCGTACCCAATAAATATCTAGCCTAACCCGGAGAAGTAGTAATGAGGGGTTGACATCGACGCTTACTAGAGGTTCAGTTAAATAAATAATACGATAATTCATACAATTATAAAGTACACAACAATAGGGGATAAATATGAAGTTTCATAATGTTTCAATTATTATCTTTTAAGAATAAATTTATAGATCATGTATCCTACCCAATATCTCATCATAAATTCCAAGTGCCAATACCAATCAGATAAGAAATACCATAAAATACCAGCGTCAGTGAAAAGTTTATCTAGTGAATATTTGGACTACTAGCGGTATAACACACGATTCTGCCGAGGTCGTTCAGCCCGATCCAGAGTGGTGTGTACACTTCCGAGGGTCGAACGACTCTAACCAGAGATGCACCTCTATACACTGCCGAAGTGCTCGTCCCGCTCCACAAGAAAGGAAGGAATTTATCCCATTCTGAGAGATACTGCCGAGGCATTCAACCCGCTCCACAAGAAAGGAAGGAAGTTTCCGAATCACAATATACACACTTACAATAAAGTACTTGAGCACAATAATAAGTACATATCTTTACATTTATCGAATACCTTAGCAACACCTCAGGGTATTAAAGCTTGACCTGATACTTTTATTTCTAAATCAATTTCAGTTATAACTTTAATCAAATAAGCCAGCAGAACAAGTTCAAATAATTCAATTATTACATGATAAAGTCCTAAGTCTACCCGGACATAGACATGCTTTAGCTACGTACGGACTCTCATAACCTCATACGTACGTAATGCCCACAACTAGTTGTACATAACAATAAATATCACCTAGGGATAGTTTCCCTCTCACACGGTTAGACAAGAGACTTACCTCGCTCCGAACTTCCATAACCGGCTCCAAAGCTTTTCCAACAACTCAAATTGATGTCCATCGCTCCAAAACTAGTCAATCAATGTGCAAATCCATAAATATATATACTCTAATACTCATTATAATTAACTTTATAATAATTTCCAACTCCGCTTGAAAAGTCGATAAAGCAACGCTCAGGTCCACGTGCCCGGATTCCCGAAAACTTCGAAGATAAACATTACCCATAACATTACTAACTCAAATATATGATTTATTCCCAATTCCATGTCCAATTTAGTGGTATTAATTCAAGAATACCAATTTCTAGGTTTTTCTTCAAAATCCCAATTTTTTACAAATTTCCATGTTTAAATCCATACATATACCATGTATTTAACTTGAAATAGGTAGGAATCACTTACCTTGTGTTGCTTGATGAAAATCTCCCCTTGAAGCTCTCAAAAAATTGCCCAACCAAATGAAAAAAAAGTGGAATGAGCAAAATCCCCGAATTAAAACTATCTGGCCAGGCCCCCTTCCTTCATCGCGTTCGCGTGACCAACATCGCGTTCGCGTTCGCGAAGGCCTGTCCATGCACAGCATCGCGTTCGCGTTCAAGATCTCCCATTTGCGATAGCCAACTGCCCCAGCCTGGAGTTCCTCCTATGCATTCGCGAGCTCTTCGCGTTCATGAAGCACAAAAAGGCAGCCATCATTTTCCTTCTTCGTGAACGCGGGACTCCCTTCGCATTCGTGATGAACAAAACCAGAACCCGCAACCCGCATGAGCAAAACAGGGAGAAATGAATCGAAACCATCTCGAAACACACCTGAGGTCCCCGAGACCCCATCCAATCGCACCAACCTATCCCAAAACATGACACTAACTCGCTCGAAGCCTCAAATCGCATCAAACAACATCGAATCATGAATCACACCCCAATTCGAGCTTAATGAACTTTAGAACTTCACAGTTCTACATTCGATGTCGGAACCTCTCAAATCATGTCCGATTGACCTGAAATTTTGCACACAAGTCACATTAGACATTACGGACCTACTCCAACTTCCGAAATTGGAATCCGACCCTGATATCAAAAAGTCCACTCCCGGCCAAACTTCCCAAAAACTCTCAAATTTCCAACTTTCGCCGAATGACCCCAAAATGACCTACAGACCTCCAAATCTATATCTGTACGCGCTCCTAAGACCAGAATCACCATACTGAGCTATTCCCATGCTCGAAATCCTAAACGAACATCGATAACATTGAAATATTCTTCAACCCAAATTCAAGAAATTCTTCCAATGTACCAACTTTCCACAATAGGCACTGAAATGCTCCCGGGTCATCCAAAACCCGATCCGGACATACTCCCACAGTCATAAATCATCATACGAACCTATTGGACCTTTTAAATCCCGATTCTGAGGTCATTCACTCAGAATTCAAACCTTAGTAAATCCTTCCAACTTAAAGCTTCTAAAATTAGAATTTTCTTCTGAAATCAACATCGAACTTTTCAAAATTCAATTCTGACCACTCATACAAGTCATAATATCTGAAGTGAAGCTATTCATGGCCTCAAACTTCCAAACGACGCGCTAGAGATCAAAACGACCGGTCGGGTCGTTACAGTATAAAGGTTCAATTATTTTATCATTCATTTGTCTCAATAGATCTCAGTAAATTGGATAGTTGTTAACTGGCTTACCTAGCGGGTTGAGTTAGGTGCCATCACGACTAGTTGAATTTTAGATCGTGACAGCTCGTGACTCCACATCTTGGGATAGTTTAATGATAATGCTGATCTTTAAACTTATTATGTATGCTTCTGAGTTACTATTACATTATATAATTATTTTGTCGTTAATAGTTTGGTTTATTCTTCCATATTTACTGTGATGTGATGTGTTGGCTTGCCTAGCAAGTGGTGCTAGGAACCATCAGGATTCTATGGGATGGGATTTTGGGCCGTGCCAATTAGCATGGATACAAAATTCAATTCCCATGTCATAAGCCTAATTAACCAAGAATCTTGGTAATTGTGGTTTAAGAAGTAGTTCAAAGTTGAAATTATTGAACTAGATAGGCAAGGACTGATAATTTGTATAATCTTAAATTTATATTGGAAGTTGTGGAGTACTCATACAAGTTGACATGTAAGATTGGTTGAAGGAAGTGAGTTGAACATCGCTTTAAGGTGAGTTGAAAATTCTTCCTAGGTGAAGGGCTAGATTAAAATGTACTTATTAAATTTCTTGTTTGCTATATATACATTCAATTGAAACCTTTATGATAGAAAAATAATTAGATAAAATGACTTGTTGCAGTTATTTATGTAGAATTATTTGCTCATGTGAAGTTACTTGTATTGCTCAGACTTCACCTCGGATTCAGAACATAAGATGATTAGTTTCTATAATGTGTTGTGATTGTTATTTATGTGCAATTGCTTGTACTTCTCAAGCTTTCAGTTTAGATTATTGTGATCACATTCAGAAAGAGAGAAGTAGCTAATTTTCCCGAGTATGAGCTCCATAGTGGTCAGGGTTAGCTACCCCATACTTGCAGGTACTAACGTGCTCAGATATGTGGAGCTTGATTGAGCTACTTGATGGTCCCATATATGATTTGAGCTTGAGAGAGTATGATCAGAGGGAAAACTAATGCGCTCAGATGGGTTGAACTTAATTGAGCTACTCTGGCCCCACATATGGGTTGCGCTTGAATGAGCATAATGAGAGGTCTATAAAAACTTTAGAAATCCCTATGTGTGTTCCTAGATGTTCAGAAATGCAGGGGCGCCACGAGTGAGCATAATGAGAGATCTATAACAACTTTAGCAATCCTTGTGTGTGTTCCTAGATGTTCAAATACGCAGGGGCACTATGTGTAAATCTTTTCAAAAAGTGATCTCTTTAAAATATTACTCAATTTTTAGCCTTAATTCAGATAACAGTTTTCGACTCAGCTTTCATATTTAGTTTCAGTTGGTAAATATAGACTCGATTTTTTATTTTTAGTTATTAGTTTAAATTCAATTTTCAGAATTAACTTCAGTTTACAAATTTTTAATGTGTATTTTGTGGATCGCCTGCTCTACTCGCTATATTTTATTATATTTATGATATAGCCCATGCAAGTCTTTTTCTCCGCTTAAGGGGATATCGACAAGACTTCTTGGGTATTATTTGATGGTACTTAGCCTGTTTACGCCAATATGGTAGGCATTAAGTTTGTAGGTGACGAGGCACATTGCTAGAAGAAATTAGTAGAATCATTTAGTGAGTCGTCGATTATTTCTAGCGATGATGGTGTCTTTTTTGATCTTTAGTTATCATTTAGCTTTTATATCATTCTATGGGGTATACTTATGTACTTGGATTTTCAGTAGAGGCTCATGACTTTCTAATTGGTACAATTTTTCAAACATGTCACGTTTATATTAGAATTCAGTTTTAAGACGATTATTATCTTAAGACTTATTAATTTGTTGAGTATGATATTCGATTCAGATCTTTAGCTAATTAGAACATGGTTTGCTTGACTGGTTAGGTAGCTCGAGTGCCATCACGTCACACTCTAGTTTCAGGGGGTGACAATGAAGCCACATTAACTCTTAACAACACCTCCTCTTCTTGAGATCGATCTCATCTTCAAATATTTTGTTGAATATATTTTGGCGTTTGTAAAGTGGCTTTAAATGTTTGAAAAAGAAGGTACAGAGTTATTGGTACCAAATTCTACATGCTCTTATGTACCTTCTTATTTTATCAAGGCTGAGCTTTTGGTTCGAAAAGAATATTATCGGACTAAAAATATTTTCATACCATAATTTAGGATGTAATTCAGTCTTTTCAAAAAAAAATTGTAGTAAGTGTTGAATAAATCTTATTCTGATATACATACAAATGAATTATCATAAAGATTGACAAACTAAACTCCGTAGAAGGACCTACAATAGGTACATCAAAGAAATATCTCTCACGTGTATTTTGTGAAAGCTTTGGCAGTCAACACTCTTTGGCGGCATTGTTGAGAATTGAGTGGCAAAATTTTACCTTTTCTACATGTTCCTTAACTTAAAATATTGGAAACTTTATCTAGCCGGATAAACTAGAAATCAATGGAAAATAAGATATAACATCTCAAGAATCATCAATGGCTTAAATTTCAGTTCATCATTCTTTGAATCATAATAGCGAAATAATTTCCGATGGCTAGATTTGTCCATCCTTCCTACCTTTATTTCTTTCCCACTTCCGAGTTAGCAAAATAAGGAAAAATCACTCAAATTTTGGCTCGTGAGTTTTTATCATATTTTTCATTTCTTTTCTGCACATATTTTAGAGAGCTTCTTTCTTTATTTCAGTTTTTTTATTCTCCGAGTTAGAAAAGTTAGGGGAAACAACTCGTAATTTGTATTCAATATATACATCATTTATCATCTCATACTTGAAACACAAGCTCTTTTTATTTTAGTTATCTTTTTGTCCATCGAATTACGAGATATGCATGGTCTAAACACAAATTTACCAGCTTCAGGTCAGTTACCTTCATTCCCAAGAACTGATAATGACGTTCATTTCCAATCATATAGGCAAATGTCGAAGCCTTTTGGATTGTTTTGATCCTTCGAGAAAAAGGACTACAAACTTGTGACTAGAGTATATTTTTTTCATCTTCAGTTCTTTTTTCAGAACTGAAGCTTCCACCTATGCATGCATATTATGAAAAATGATCATCAATACTATTGGATACTGCATTATCCCATAGTTAACGGAGATTCGAGAAACAATAATACATCCTTCATCTAATTCACCAGATTGAATATTATTCTTTTCATAAATATCTTTGCTTGTCATGTCTTCCATTCTTCCCTTGTTTGTAACTTCATTCTCTATCTGTGATTGAGGCTGTGAGTTGGTAGACATACTTGATCTAGGTGACATAGTTTGATAGAAGATAAGTCGCAAAGATAAAAAAAGATCTTATAATGGAAAAAAGGCACAAGTTTGCAAGCAATCTGAAAAAACAACATGAGTGATGAGAAGCTTTTTAGCTTAATTATCATGGTGGTATCGTAGTCAATATCTCTAGGGTATGGAATATATGAATCGAGCTTCCACTTTACTGTAGAGAGTATAAAGCATTGCTATAAGATTCATGCTTTATAGATGGTCATGAGCAGAAATATTCTCTCTTTGTTGTTTCATCTTGCCATTTTAGATGTGTAATGACCGAAGAGATCATGGAAAAGCAAAGTTTGAACAGAATAACAAGAACGTTGATGAGCAGTGAATAAGCCCTTGCTAGGACAACAATGGTGAGAAATAAGACAAAACATTTGAAATGCAAGATTGTTGCAGTATTCAATCCTTGGTCTCATATAAGCAAGTAGTTACTTCAGTCCATTTGCAAACAAATTTATAAAAGAAAGAATATAAGTAGCAAAAGAAATAATTTTTTTGTGGGATGAGAAATAATTCATTTTTTGTAGGAAGTTCGCTTATGATGGGAGGTTAGGCACAAGTCATGGATTCAAACCCTGCCAAATATAAAGCTTTGGTATTTAAGTGGAAAATAATAGATGAGCAAACTCACTATTCACTGAAATTCGAACCATATGTCAAATATAAATTTTTCTTGTATGTTTGAATTGTTGGAACTACACCAAAAAATGTGACCTAATAATCCCACTCAATTAAAGTGCAAGGAGACCATGAGGTTTCAAGTTCAAATCTAAGTAAATACAAACATTAGGTGAATTCATTCCATTTGTTTAAGCTCGAACACCATAGTCATGAAAAAAATCGTTTGGATTCTTGAAAATACGAAAAATTGCCCAAGACAAAGGTTATACCTGTTTGACCAAGCTGCAAAAATCAGTTTATTTTGAGAAGTGTTTTTTCTCAAAAGTATTATTTTCAAAAGTAATTTTGGTGAGAAGTAGTTTGTGTTTGGCTAATTTATTTGAAAAGCACTTCTGAGCAACAATTAATATTTGGCCAAGCTTTTAAAAATTATGTTTAAGTGTATTTTCTCAAAAGTGCTTTTGGAGAGAAGCTACTTTTTTCTGTTTCTCCAATACTGCTTCTGCTTCTCCTCAAAAGCACTTTTTTCTTCTAAAAGCTTGGCCTAATACTTCAACTTTGAAAAACTTTTTTTTTTGAAAGACAAGTACTTTTGGCTTGGAGAAGCTTGGCCAAATAGGCTATTAGAATCAAAAGAAATAAAAATTAATTTAAACAAAAAGACAAAAGCATAAGAAATTTGAGGGATTGAATAGAGCGACTAAGACGTAATTTGTTTGCACTTAATGGAGGTCTGAATCTTAATCATTCATATCTTAGACATTAAGTGCGTTTGTTTTTAAAGTTTGAAAATTAATTGTTCAGATCTTAATCATTAAGTGTATTTTTTTTACTTCACAACCACTTAATGGGTCTGAATAGGTATGTATGATTAAGATCCATAACAAAGACTTAATTTTATTAAGATGCTATCATCCATATTCATTATTAATTGTCTCCACCGCTACCACTATCAACTACCACCATGCCGCCACCACCACTACCCTCAACCACCATCATCCTCAATCATAGCCTCCACTATAATCGACTACATCACCTGCCATACGCACCACTCCCACCACCATCATTCTCAACCACAAACACACATCCACCTCAACTACCACAACAAATCACCCCATCACCAACAACAATCATAACCGGCACTACCCATTATTATAAACTACCATCACCCACCACTACCTTCCTCAATCACAACTACCATCAACACCATCATTATTAACTATCACCACACACCACCACTATCTTCAATCATAATCGTCACCACTGCTAATCACAACTACATACTACCCTGAACCACCACTATCATCAACCAAACCTATGTAACGACCCAACCAAAATGTTTTGAGTATTTACGCTCCTTACAACTATTTTAAGTCTTGAATAGCTTCATATGATGTATTATGACCAATGTGTATTGCCGAATTTGGTTTTCAGGTGTTTTGGGATTAGTTCGAATGAATGAAATTCATGTTGGAAGCTTAAATAAAAAGGGTTGATCGGGGTTTGACTTTTGTGTAAATGACTCTGAAATAGAGTTTTGATGGTTCCAATAGCTCCGTATGGTGATTTTAGACTCAGGAGTGTGTTTGAATATTTATTTTGAAGTCCGTAGTTGAATTAGGCTTGAAATGACGAAAATAGAAAAATAAAAGTTTGACTGGAAGTTGACTTTTTGATATCGGGGTTGGAATCTGATTCTGGAAATTGGAATAAGTTCGTTATGTCATTTATGACTTGTATGAAAAATGTGAGTTCATTTCGGATTGATTTGATATGTTTTAGCGCAAGATTTTGAAGTTGAAAGATTTAAATTTCATTAAGTTTGAATTAAGGTGCGATTCGTCATTTCGATATTGTTAGATGTGTTTTGAGGCTTCGACTAAGTTTGTATGACGCTTTAGGAGTTTTTGGAGTATTTTTTTGAGGTCCCAAGGGCCTCGGGTGAGTTTCGGATGGTTATCGGATTAACTTTTGGACTAAGAGAATTTCTAGAATTTTCTGGTGCATTGATCTAGTTTCTTTATACGTGATCCCGCGGGAAGGAAAGCGATCGCGTAGGCCAGTTGGAGTAGCTGTGATGATTGTTCAATGCGATCGCCAGATAAGGGGTGCGATTGTGAAGGTTGGGGGAAACAGTTGCATCGTGAACGCGTGGGCCAGGCCACGTTCGTGAAAAGGAGGTGAGGCAATTGGGCTTAACGAGCGTTGTTTTATGCGAACGCGTGGGCCATCCGCGATCGCGTAGAGGAGTTTTGGGGGCAGTTTATTTTGTTCTTCGCAATCGCGTGACATTTTCCGCGATCGCATAATGTTAAATTTTGTAGTGCCCCATGGCGTCCTGGCAAGCCTCCCAACGTCTAGCGCCACGGACGGCCTCGTGGTCTTGGCTACGCCAAGAGACAAGCGCGCATGTGCCTCTGTCACCCCACCGATATCCCTCGCTAGTGCCCACCCGCAAGCAGATGCCAACAGCGCCACGTGCGCAGACAATACCGCGCGTGCAGATCATGATGCCAAAGACAAAGTTGCTGACAACGAACCTGTTTCTACCTTATAGGAAACTAAGTCCTTTTCATTGTAAATATGGAGTAGTTTTATTCCATGTAATTTCATTATGTTCCTCTAGCTTAGTTAGGTCAAGTCTTGTAGCTTTGGTTTATTTTTTTTAAGTATTATTAGAGGGGATCAAGCAATCAAAACTTTCTAGCAAGCAATTCTCTGTACTGGTGTCTCTCCCCCTCGACACCGCGTTGTCTTCTTTTGTAATAGCTTTTATTTATGCAATCAAGCTTTCTTTAAATTCTCTTTATTGTTCTCTCAATTGTTCTTGACATCGATTTTCCCGTATGACACTGGCAATCTCGTCTAGCATACGGAGGGGACCTCAATTGGCGGACAACAGCTGCACTAACATCAGTTTCTTAGCCTTATGTCGCCCTTCCAAGGAATCTCAGGAAGGTGCCGCGTAACAGTTGGTATCAGAGCCTAGTCTCGATATCGGACGAGGGACCGCATTTCCATTACCACCATTTATGACCATGGTGAATCATGGGGACCGCATTGCGGTCCTTGAAGAGACGGTTGACATATTACGACCCATTATAAATACAGTGCCTGAACTACAAATCAACTTAGTGCAAAGGTTGGACGACCTAGGCCGCAAAATGATCCAGGCCGAAGTTGACATAGAAAACATCAGTCACGACTCTGAAGGAGACCAATAAACTGTAGCTACTAAGGCAGCCGAAATTTTTGGTAAATTCGAGGACCTCCGACATGAGCGTACCGAGGATTTAGCCTACAGGGCACAAAAGGTAGACAGGGTGACTGCCATGCAGCAAACTATAGAAAACTTGACATGCCAGCTCAATGATGTTAATGTTGCTCTACAAGGATTGCTTCGAGGAGGTGGAAATCAAATCGGGGGTGCTGTGAACCTCGCTCTCATGACACAAAAACTGAAAATTCCTGAGCCAAAGCCATACATTGAAGCTCAGAATGCTAAAGAAGTGGAGAATTTCATCTTTGACATCGAGCAGTACTTTGATGCCGTGGGAGGCCTAGAAGAATCCAAAAAGGTAGCAAATGCTGCTATGTATCTTCAGGGTGATGCTAAGCTCTGGTGGCTAGTGAAGTACGAAGCCATAAGGGCCGGTGAAGATGCTTTGGAGACCTGGGAAGAACTGAAAGCAATCATACGCCTACAATTCTTCCCTGAGAATGTTGAGTACAATGCATTGAGTACAATGCAAGGAGAAAACTACGGGAGCTCCGACGGACCAGATCAGCGGTGGAACTACGTGCGAGAATTCTTCGCGCTTATGCTGAACATCCGTGACGTGGGGGACAAAGACAAGCTCTTCACATTCCTGGAAGGGTTGAAACCTTATGCTCGCATGGAGCTGCAAAGACGACGAGTAGATACCCTACCCAAGGTAATCCAAGCAGCGGAATGACTTGGGGACTATCAAGTGGAAACTCGGAAGGATAGGCCTCAACTGCCTGTCCGAGAAGGATACAAAGGAGGCCAACCTAACAATGGTGGACCTAGCAGAAGTGGGGGAGATCGAAGTGCACCCAAAGCTAAGGCTCCTTCCTCAGGCAGCAACAGGTGCTGGGTCAAACAACAATGATCGGGGGAGAAAGCCTCCCTCAGGATGCCGTCATTGCGGCGGGCCACATTGGAATTACGAATGCCCACATGCACAGATGAACGCCTATCAAGCTTATGATGATGGGACAAATGATGAAGCAGACGATGCGGAGCAGACCGAACCATCAATGCAATTATGGGTTATATTTTGAGGCATTAGCGGGAACTAGTGATGGTATCCGTAAGAAGAAGGACCCCTTCCTAATCCTCAAGAAAGGGAAAAAGAAGACGAATAAAGTTACTCCTCCTAAACAAGAAAGGACCTTGATCATCGTTGAACTGAAGGTAAATGGCAAGACCATTAGGGTGATGATAGATACATGTGCTACCCATAACTACTTGGCCTCAACGCAGGTGGATCACCTTGGTATAGTTGTAGGAAACATCAGAGGTCATGTTAAGGCTATCAACTCACCTCCTCATCTAGTGGGTGGAATAGCCAAAGAAGTACCAGTGAAGATGGGTCCTTATGAAGGAAAGTTCAACTTGCGCGTGGTGATCATAGATGACTTCGAGTTGATAGTTGGGCTGGAATTCTTGAGGAAAACCAACACCATGACCATACCATATGCAAACATGCTTCTGATGATGGGAGTAAATGGGGCCAAGCCCTGCATTATCCCGTGCATGCCCATGAAAATGGTCGCTGAGAACATCTCGGCCTTGCAGCTGAAGAAGGGATCCAAAAGACATGAACCTACGTTCCTGACTACCCTATGCATTGAAGAGGTAGAACGCTCGTCAGGTCCCATTCCTACACCCGTAAAGGAGCTACTACTGGAATTTGAAGACGTCATGCCACAGGAGATGCCAAAGCGACTTCCGCCTAGGCACACTGTGGACCATGAGATTGAGTTAGTGCCGGGTGCAAGGCCACCTGCCCGGGCACCTTATAGAATGTCACAACCCGAACTCACCGAGCTTCGGAGACAATTGACGGAGATGCTAGACATAGGGATCATTGTACCCTCCAAGTCCCCATATGGGTCCCCTGTGCTTTTCCAAAAGAAATATGATGATAGTCTACGACTCTGTGTGGATTATCGGGCTTTAAATAAAATCACTGTGAAGAACAAGTATCCCATTACTCTCATGGTAGAATTATTTGATGGATTGGGGAGTGCAACGATGTTCACAAAAATTGACATGAAGACAGGGTATTGGCAAGTCCAGATTGCTGAGGGCGACGAACACAAGATGACATGTGTGACAAGATATGGGTCGTTCGACTTCCTAGTTATGCCGTTCGGCTTGACTAATGATCCAGCTACATTTTGCACCTTGATGAACCAAGTCTTCCGAGAGTATATTGACGAATTTGTGGTGGTCTATTTGGATGACATTGTGGTTTATATCCAAACACTGGAAGAACACCTGGAGCATTTGCAGAAGGTCCTATCCCGGTTGCGGGAGCATGAATTATACGCAAAGCTATCCAAGTGCTCCTCTTCTAAAAAACAGATCGACTTCTTCAGACATGTCATTGAGGAAGGGCAGATCAAGATGGACCAGCAAAAGATCCAAGCCATCATATATTGGCCGCCACCCAAGGATATCCACGCCTTGAGGGCGTTCCTTGGCCTATGTAATTTCTATCGGCGATTTGTGAAGAATTACTCCCTTATTGCAGTGCCATTGAAAGAAATCCTCAAGAAGGTCACACCTTAGGATTGGGGTCCTAGACGAGCGGAGACCTTCAACACATTAAAAGCGGCTATGTCTAGTAGACTCGACTTGGCCCTTCCTGATTTGGCCAAGCCATTCGAGGTACAAACGGATGCTTCCGACTATGCTCTTGGTGGGGTCTTGCTACAAGACGGGCATCCCGTAGCATACAAGAGTTGGAAGCGAAAGGATGCAGAGCGGCGCTATGCCGCCCATGAGAAAAAAACTACTGGCTGTCGTTCATTGCTTACGCCTTTGGAGGCATTATCTGTTGGATCCTCGTTCGTGGTCAAGACAGACAACACAGATGTTAGTCATTTCATGACCCAACCGAAGTTGAATAGCCAACAGGACCGATGGCAGGAACCCCTAGCAGAATTTCACTTCAATCTGGAGTACCGAAGTGGGAAGACTAATCATGTGCTAATGCACTCAGTCGGAGAGCTGACCTAGCATCAGTGTGCCTACTCATCACCCTAAGGGGGAGTGAAGTAGCTACCATCATAAAAGATCAGATACAGGATCTACTCATCAAGGATCCTGTTGCACAGTATTTGGTTGATCTAGTAGGACAGGGCAAAGCTTGCCAGTTCTACATGGAGGATGGGTTCCTGAAGGTAAAAGGGAACCGACTATATGTTCCTAAAGGAGGAGATCTGAGAAGAACTCTTCTGGCGGAATGTCACGACACTCTGTGGGCCGGCCATCCCGGTGAAGAACGCATCATGGCATTACTTCGTCGTTCATATTATTGGCCTCAAATGGCCGACGACGTCGCTCAATATGTGAGGACTTGTCTAGTATGCTAGAAGGACAAGTCCGACCACTTGACACAAGCGGGACTCTTAGAACCACTAGTTGTTCCAAAGAGACCTTGGGAAAGCGTGTCTCTAGATTTCATCACCGAATTGCCCAAGGTCGGAGATCACACAACTATCTTGGTTGTGGTGGATCGGTTTTCCAAGTATGCCACCTTTATTGCAGCACCTCAATATATATCAGCAGAAGATACAACTCGACTCTTTTTCTCTCATGTCGTCAAATATTAGGGTCTGCCCAAAGACATCGTTAGTGATCGCGATTCACGCTTCACTAGAAACTTTTGGACCCAACTATTTAAGTGCCTCGATTCAAAATTGAGTCATCGCTCAAGCTTTCATCTGCAATCTGATGGCCAGACGGAGCGGTTCAATGGTATGTTGGAGGAATATCTCCACCACTTTGTTACCGGATCGCAAAAGAATTGGGTGAAGCTTCTGGATGCTGCTCAACTGTGTTTCAATTTACAAAAGAGCTCTAGTAAAAACAAAAGCGCTTTTGAATTTGTTACCGGACAACAACCGCTACTCCCACACACTGTGAATGCACCAAACATGTCAAAATCTCCTCGTGTTGCTAGTTTCTCAAAAGAATGGAAGCAAAATTTTGAGATAGTGCAGAGCTATCTTGTCAAATCCCAAAAGCGGATGAAGAGGCATGCTGGTCAGAATCGTCGCTTTGTTGAATACCAAGTAGGAGACAAAGTGATGGTCAAAATTCTAAAGCGGTACTTGTTTGCAGGGGTCTATGACCCTCACCTATTGCAAAAATATATTGGACCATTGTCCATTGAAAGGCACATTAGGAAGGTTGCATACTGCGTGGATACCCCAACTTGGTGGAAAATCAATCCCGTCTTCCATGTCAGTCTTCTGAAACCTTTTAGGGAAGACACGAAGGATCCTTCACGGAGCCAACTCAAGATACCCAGTATTCGAGGCCCCAATTTAACCAGGAAAAGGCGTGCCGAAGCTATTCTTGATGATCAGGTTATTCATGCCTCAAGGAAGGATTATCAAGAGTTCTTGGTGAAATGGCAAGGGTGTGATGCAGAGGAGAATACTTGGGAGAGGGGAACAAACCTCAACGCCTATAAGAGCCTAATTGAAGATTATTTTTCAAGTAAGGCGCCGAGGACGTCGCCAACTCAGGTGGGGGAGAATGTCACGGGCGTCTTTCCAGCCATGCCCCATGACCCCTTGGACGCGCTCCGTGGTGTCCTGGCAAGTCTCCCAACGCCTAGCACCACAGACGGCCCCGTGGTCTTGGCTGCGCCAAGAGACAATCACGCATGTGCCTCTGTCTCCCCACTGATATCCTTCGGTAGCGCCCAGTCGCAAGCAGATGCCAACAGCGCTGCGCACGCAGACAATGCTGCGCGCACAGATCGTGATGCCAAAGACAAAGTTGCTGACAACGGGCCTGTTTCTACCTTGTAGGAATCTAAGTCCTTTTCATTGTAAATATAGAGTAGTTTTATTCAATGTAATTTCATTATGTTCCTCTAGCTTAGTTAGGTCAAGTCTTGTAGCTTTGGTTTATTTTTTTTTAAGTATTATTAGGGGGGATCAAGCAATCAAAACTTTCTTGCAAGCAATTCTTTGTACTGGTGTCTCTCCCCCTCGACACTGCATTGCCTTCTTTTGTCATAACTTTTATTTATGCAATCAAGCTTTATTTCAATTCTCTTTACTGTTCTCTCAATTGTTCTTGACATCGATTTTCCCGTACGACACTGACAATCTCGTCTAGCGTACGGAGGGGACCTCAGTTGGCGGACAGCAGCTGCACTGGCATCAGTTGCTTAGCCTTACGTCTCCCTTCCAAGGAATCTCAGGAAGGCGTCACGTAACAGATATTGTGCGGTCGCGTAGAGGAGTTTTGGGGGTAGTTTATTTTGTTCTTCGCGATCGCATGACGTTGTCTGCGATCACATAGAGTTAAATTTGGAAGTGGAAATCTGTGCTTCGCGATCACGTGAGTTTGTCCACGATCGCGTAGAGGAAATGACTGGGCAGCAGATTTATGTTTTGAAAATGGGATTTCGTCCCATTTTCCATTTTTGATGATTTGGAGCTCGGGGAGAGACGATTTTTGGGAGAATTTTTCACGACCCGAAATCCCCACCTTCGGGACCGTGATGGTGCCTAACATTTCACTTGCTAGGCAAGCCAACGTTAGAGGATTCTTTAAGCCAATTTTAGTCAATTTCAATAACAGAATCAATTAAGCTAAATAGAAGCTAAAAATGAAATGCGGAATAACATAAACCATAATATCTAATACATTTCGGATATGGATTCACAACTCATGAGCTTCTAAGATTTACTACAAACAGAGTCTGAAAGAAAATATAATTGTTCTGAATGAAAAGAAACAGTAAAATAAGGGAACTAGGAAGGGACTGCAAGGTCTGCGGATGCCAACAGATCTACCTTAAGTCTCCGATAAGCAAGTCCAATTGCTAGCCTCACGATCAACTAGGGACGGTACAAAAATCTGCACAAGAAGTGCAGAGTGTAGTATGAGTAGAATCGACCCCATGTACCCGTAAGTGTCGAGCCTAACCTCGACGAAGTAGTGACGATGCTATGACAAGACACCCACGTAATAAACATGTGCATATAACAGTATATGTACAAGATGACAACAAATAACAGATAAACATGTACTATTGGGAGGGGGACATGCTAAAGGGGTACTAGATATAAGAGATACAACGGAAATGATAACAAAACAATCAATATGCCGTTAACCAGTAAAAACAAGTAAACATAATAAAGAAAATTGCACGGCATCACCCTTCGTGCTTTACTCTCAACCTCACAATGAAACAAGGATACTGCACGGCATCACATTTCGTGCTTTTACGCTCAATATCATAATATAAATCAATAGATACGGCATGTCATCACCCTTCGGGCATTAACTCTCATAACATGGCACGACATCACCCTTCGTGCATTAACGCTTAAAATATGGCACGACATCACTCTTTGTGCTTTTACTCTCAACCTCACAATGAAACAATGGTACTGCACGACATCACCATTCGTGCTTTAACACTCTACCTTACCACATAACAATGAACAAGTAATAACAGGGAGATAGGATCAACGAGAACAAGCCTTACTTCAACAACGGTTCCACAATACCAATCACAACTTTAGAATCATACTCAATTATCACAAAAATCCATAAACACGGTAAGAAAAATCAATTTAATAAGTAACTAGTCTAAGCATGGATAACATGATCAAAGTAAGCAATAAACTACAAGGAACAAGTCCCACCCGCATGATTTAACCCGATAACAACACATAGTACTCGTCACCTCACGTATATGGTGTACCCAACATCTAAACATGTAGAAAATAGGCAAACAAGTCCTAATCCCTCAAGCCAAGGTTAACCACGACACTTACTCGCTCCAAAAGTTTCACTCAAAGCTCAATCACAACTTTTCCTTTCAAACAAGCCTCCGATTACCCATTCACCCCTGAGCCCGGTTATGTAATTTGTCTTGGAATTCGACTTCAACTTGGGGTCTTAATCTTCATTTTACAAAAATCCATAATTCTACCCAAAACCCCAATTTCCATCGTGAAAACACAACATTTTGGGTGGAAATCTTACGAAATGTAGTGAAATATTGAAAGAAACTAGTTTAGAATCACTTACCAATGGTTTGGGAAGAAGAGTTTTGGAAAAATCGCCTCTAGGATTTTCTTGTTTTGAAAATTTGAAGAATGGGAAAAAAAAATCCCGTTTTTCAGTTATTTGGTCAGTCGCAGATGTCGCACTTGCAACCTAGGGTTCGCAAATGCGAGCCCCACAATGTGAAGAATCTATCGCAAATGCGAAGATTTCACATCTTTGATTTCATCGCATTTGCGATGCTTGTTCGCAAATGCAAACTCAGACCTTCCGCTAATACGACCACATGATCTCAATTGCGATCATGTACCCCACCCACTTCGCAAATGCGAAGTATTTTTCACAAATGCGAACATAAGGTGGCCAATCTACTCTTGAAAAATGCGATGAGTTGCTCGCAAATGCAAACCCAACTAAGGTCGCAAATGCGATGCCTGACCTTGGAAATGCGAGATCAGAGGCCTGCACCAGAGCTGAAACACAGCAACAATATTTCTAAGTCCAATTTCACTCTGTAGCATATCCGAAACTCACCCGAGCTCTCGGGGCTCTAAACCAACTATGTACACAAGCCTAAAAACATCATACGAACTTGCTCGCGCGATCAAATTACCAAAAAAACACTTAGAAATACGAATTTAGCATCAAATCAAAGGAAATTTTTCAAGAAAACTCATGAACTTCTAATGTCACAACCGGATGTCCGATTCACGTCAAACCAACTCCGTTCTCACCAAATTTGACAGACAAGTCAAAAATATAGTATTGAACCTATACCGAGTTCCGAAACCAAAGTACGGACCCGATATCCAAAAATTCAAATATTGGTTAAACATTTCAAAATCATTAAGCCTTTAACTTTCAAATTTTAACAAAGCGCGATAACTCGGGCTAGGGACTTCCGAATTCGATCCGGGAATACGTTCAAGTCCCAAATCATGATACAGACCCACCGGGACCGTCAAATATGAATCCAGGTCTGTTTTCTCAAAATGTTGATCGAAGTTGACTCAAATGGATTTTAAGGCAAAAATTTCATATTTTCTCAGTTTTAATATAAAAGCTTTCTCGAAAAATGCCTGAACTGTGCACACAAATCGAGGAAGGCTAAAATAAGGTATTTAAGGCTTCACATTGTAGAATTAAGTTCTATAACATAAGATGACCTATCGGGTAATCACATTCTCCACTTTTAAAATAATCATTCGTCCTCGAACGGACATAGAAAAGTACCTGAACTGGTGAAAAGCTGGGGATATCTACTCTGCATGTCCGACTCGGACTCCCAAGTAGTTGCCTCGACAGGCTGACATCTCTACTACACTCGGACTAAAGGATAACTCTTCGACCTCAACTGATGATTCTGTCGGGCTAGAATAGCCACCGGCTCCTCCCCATAAGTCAAATCCTTGTCCAACTGGACAAAGCTGAAATCTAACATATATGACGGATCACCTTGATACTTTCGGAGCATGGACACATGGAACACCGGATGAACTGCCGATAAACCCGGTGGCAACGCAAGCCTGTAAGCCACCTTTCCCACCCTCTCAAAAATCTTAAAAGGCCCGATATATCTAGGGCTCAAAGTTTGGCAGACTTCGTGGCTAACTTCACGCCGGCCCTAGTACCCGAGGTTGAAAAATAACTGTTGGTAAACTTGGGACGTCCTTGAGAATCTGGACCCTCTTTACGAACGGTGCTTCGAGGGCAAAAGGGCCCAGACTCAGCATCGTGCTAAAACCACCCACAGGTAACGTAGTTAGACAATCTATTAGAACTATAAAATTGACTAACAACGAGGCCAAATATGAGGCCATGATTGCAGGTCTCGAACTAGCCAAAGACTTGGGAGCGGAGACGATCGAAGCCAAGTATGATTCCCTCCTTGTGGTGAACCAGGTTAACGGAACCTCTGAAGTTAGAGAAGAACAAATGCAAATATGCATGGATAAGTTATAACTAACTTTACACTGATTTAAGGAATGGACTTTGCAACATGTGCCTTGAGATCTGAATAGTGAGGTATATGCCGTCACGAACTTAGGGTCATTGGTAGAGGACAACGAGCTCAATTCGGTGGCCTTCGTGCAACTTATGAGGTCAGTGGTCAAAGAAGGACACGCTGAGATAAACTCCACAAGTTTCACTTGGGATTGGAGAAATAAATACATAGAGTATTTGAAGACCAGGAAGCTTCGCTCAGATAAAAAAGAATCGAGGGCCCTGCACATGAAGGCAACATGATTCACCTTGTCCGAAGAAGGAACCTTGTTCCGGAGAATGTTCGATGGTCCACTAGCGATATGTCTGAGACTGGGAGATACCAAATATGTTATGAGGGAAGTTCACGATGGCACTTGCGGAAATCATTCCGGTGCCTAATCACTAGTCCAAAAGGTAATTAGAACCGACTATTACTAGATTGACATGGGAAAAGATACGAAAGAGTTTTTTCAAAAATGCAACAAATTCAAAAGGCATGCACTGATGATTCACTAACCCGGGGAACTACTCTATTCAGTCTTGTCGCCATGGCCATTCATGAAGTGGGGAATGGACATCGTTGGCCCTCTTCCATAGGCACCAGGTAAAGCTCAATTTATTTTATATATAACTCACTATTTTTCTAATTAGGTTGAAGCACAGGCTTTTGAGAAAGTTAGGGGGAAGGAATTCATCGACTTCATTTGGGATCACATCATATGTCGATTCGGAATGTCATCCGAAATTGTGTATGATAATGGAAAATAGTTCATCGGCAACAAAGTAACCAACTTCTCGAGGATCATAAGATCAAAAGAATCCTATCAACACCTTATCATCCCAGCGGGAACGGGCAAGCCGAATCGACCAACAAAACCATCATCCAAAATCTTAAGAAGAGGCTAATTGACGCCAAAGGAGAGTGGAAGTAAATTCTACTCGAAGTTCTTTGGGCATATCGCACAACCTCGAAATTCAATACCGGGGCTACCCCATTCTCATTAGTTATGGCATTGAAGCTCTTATACCGATCGAAGTCGGGGAGCCGAGTATCAGGTTCCAATATGAAACAAAGGAGTCAAATTATGAGGCCATGAATACGAGCCTAGAACTATTAGATGAAAGGCGTGAAGCAGCCCGCCCAAAAATAACGGATCCAGAGATACTACAATCGAAGAGCCAATCTTCGATATTTAACGTCGGGGACTTAGTGCTAAGAAAAGTCACCTTCAACACCTGAAATCCGAACGAGGGAAAATTGGGTCAGAACTGGGAAGGACCGTACCAGATTCTCGAGGTCACCGAAAAAGGGTCCTACAAACTCGGAAAAATGAATGGAGAACAACTACTAAAAAATTGGAACTTATCTAACCTAAAACGGTATTTATCTTAAGGTACGACCCCTTTCTACTTCCTTTTTATTTCAGACTAACACTTTCAGGTGGTCAACAAGAAACAATAAGGGATTTTTCGGTGAACGGAACAAAGTTAGCACGTGTTGCACTATTTTCCCCTTAGACCGATTTTGTCCCAAACGAGTGTTTCAGTGAGGTTTTTAACGAGGCACCAATGAATCGTGATAGATTAGAATCAAACCAATTACGAATCGGCACCGAAGATCAATTCAGCAGTATTCGAGGTTCCTTTGCAATCAACCTAGAATACTAAGAGGGCTACCCTCCTATATGTGTTATCTTCGAATATCAACTCTAACGAGGAAACTACTTCATTAAGGGAGGGTCTCGATAGATAGGATTTATTGTAAGGGTCAAACGGTCAAAACGAACCGTGCCCATATAGATTGCTCAAGCCCTGGCATAAAAATGTATGCATGCATGACTGTTTTGATCGAGAATAAAGTGAAGTACTTTCATTCCAAACATATTATGTTTTAAAATTTGTCCTCTTTACATCTCTTAAAGAGCTTCGTACTTCCGAACATAACGATCCCAAGGTCAATACTTGAACGAAATACGAACGATCATTCCCTCACTCGGGGACTGCCGTCTAACTCAAACAGCCCAGGTCATCGGGCCTCAGGGGAAAAAGACCTAATAGGAAACTTTCCGATTTCTAAAGGCCACGTCCACCCAAATCGGGGACTATTATCTCGGGCAAGCCCGGATAAAATGGGAAAACAAGCCCAATGGGAAGTTCCCGAACTAAAAGGCTACGACCAATTTAACACGACTCAGAGACGTCCGAAATCTGTAACAAAAATAGGCCTTCAGAAAACAAAAATTCTTTCACAACCCTTTCTAATGGTTGTCGTTGGCAAAATCTCAAACTTAAGATATTTTCGAAAAAAAAATTCGGAAACATCGAACCCCAATAGCGCCTTAACCCAGAAAGACAATAAAGGCAAGGTTTGTTCGAACCTCTAACACAACCTTATTTTTTCATGCTAAGGCATTTCAACCTTTGTGAATACAAACAATAAAGCAAAGGAAAAATTTGAGAGCCGAAAGGGAAAGAAAAGACTTATATTTATATACAAAAATTCTTTACAAAGACCAAATCGGCCTAATGCAAAATTTACAATGGCCAAAACGGCGTCTGAAGAAATGCAAAAGAAGAACAAAAAATATAAAGTCCTAAGTGGCTTGGCCTTCATCGGAGGTTGCGTCTCCATCCCCGGGATCTTCCCCACCTTCGAATTAACTTAAGCTATCAGAGTCTTCCTCAGGGAAGACCAGCCTCCGGGCCCTAGTTTCCTCTGCTTTGGAATTTTCGATTTCGGCCATAATATCGAAGAAACAACAACAACAACTACCCAGTAAAGTCCCACAAAGTGGGGTCTGGGGAGGGTAATCTGTACACAGACCTTATCCCCACCCCGAAAGGGCAGAGAGGTTGTTTCCAATAGACCCTTAGCTCAGGAGGACGGAAATAAACACGAAAAGACAATACATTAGTAACTTCAATAGAAAGTAATAACATAACCATAAAAACATGAAAGTAATAGCATAAACATAAAAGCCATCAGAGAAGTGACAAGCAATACCATTATCCAATATCTAAGGGAAGAGAACGCTCAACATAGACCGCAAGCCCTCTAAGGTGAATCCTATCCAAACCCGCCCCACACTGAGACTGAAGAATGAAAAGATCTACTACCCCCTATCCTACAACCCTGATACTTGACCTCCAGACCTTCTTATCAAGAGCCATGTCCTCGGAAATATGCAGTCTCGCCATATCCTGCCTAATCACCTCTCCCCAATACTTCTTCGGCCACCCTCTACCCCTCCTCAAACCCACCACCGCCAATCGCTCACACCTCCTCACCGGGGCATCAAGGCTCCTTCTTCGCACGTGACCGAACCATCTTAGCCTCGCTTCCCGCATATTATCGTCCACTGGCGCCACGCCCACCTTCTCCCGAATATCTGCATTCCTAATCCTATCTATCATAGTGTGCCCACACATCCACCTAAGAATTCTCATCTCTGCTACCTTCATCCTCTGAATATGGGAGTTCTTTACCGGCCAACACTCTGCCCCGTATAACATGGCCGGTCTAACCACAGCTCTATAAAACTTTACTTTAAGTTTCGGTGGAACTTTCTTGTCACACAAGACTCCAGATGCAAGCCTCCACTTCGTCCAGCCCGTCCCTATACGGCTGGTGACGTCCTTGTTGATTTCCCCATCCCCTTGAATCACCGACCCAAGGTACTTAAAGCTATCTCTCTTGGGGATGACATGAGATCCAAGCCTCACGTCCCCACCTACCTCACTCGCCTCAGCGCTAAACTTGCACTCCAGATACTCTGTCTTAGACCTTCTCAATTTGAAACCCTTAGACTCGAGGGTTTGTCTCTAGACCTCCAGCTTCTCGTTAACACCGACCCTCGTCTCATCAATTAGAACTATGTCATCAGCGAATAACATACACCATGGCACATCCCCTTGGATGTGGTGTGTCAGTGCATCCATCACTAAGGCAAATAGGAATGGGCTAAGCGTAGAGCCTAGGTGTTACCCCATAACAACCGGGAAATGCTCTGAGTCGCCTCCCACAGTCCTAGTGTTAGTCTTAGCTCCATCATACATGTCCTTGATCGCTCTTATGTAGGATACCGGCACGCCCTTAACCTCAAGACTTCTCCAGAGCACCTCCCTAGGGACCTTGTCATACGCTTTCTCCAAGTCAATAAACACCATGTGTAGGTCCTTCGTCTTATCTATGAACTGTTATACCAACCTCCTAATAAGGTGGATAGCTTCCGTGGTGGATCGATCCGGCATGAAACCAAACTGGTTGTCAGATATCGACGTCGTCTTCCTCACCCTCGCCTCAACCACCCTCTCCCAGACTTTCATAGTATGGCTTAGTAACTTGATGCCCCTATAGTTGTTACAACACTGGATATCACCTTTGTTCTTGTACAACGGCACCACTGTACTCCATCTCCACTCCTCCGGCATCCTCTTCGTCCTAAAAATAACATTGAACAACCCCGTCAACCACTCCAGGCCTGCTCTACCACACACTTCCAAAACTCCACCGGAATTTCATCCAGCCCGGTCGCTCTACCCCTACTCATCTTACGCAAAGCCCCCACAACCTCTTCCACCCTAATACGCCTGCAAAAGCCAAAGTCTCAGAGACTCTCCGACTGCCCCAAGACCTCTAGCTCTATTTCTCGATCCCCTTCCTCGTTGAGAAGACCTCGTAAGTACGACTGTCATCTCTGCTTAATCTGAGACTCCTCCATCAATACCCGACCATCCTCGTCCTTGATGCACCTCACCTGGTCTAGGTCTCGGGCCTTCCTCTCCCTTGCTTTAGCCAGCCGAAATAACTTCATGTCCCCTCCTTTCTCCCCCAATTCCTCGTAAATACGACCAAATGACGCATTCTTGGCCTCCGTGACCGCCAGCTTCGCCTCCTTCCTCGCCACCTTGTACCTCTCTCTGTTCTCTCTCCTCTCCTCCTCACTGGTGCTCCCGACCAACTTTGCATACGCTACCTTCTTCGCCTCCACTTTACCTTGGACTACATCATTCCACCACCAATCGCCTTGATGCCTGCCAGAATAACCCTTCGATACCCCTAGCACCTCCCTCGCAGCTTCCCTGACAAAGTTTGCCGTCGCTGACCACATAGAGCTCATGTCCCCACTACTCCTCCAAGCTCACATAGCGGATAACCTCCTCTCTAACTCCTGGGCATTATCCTTAGTCAAAGCTCCCCGTCTAATCCTCGGACGGCCCCGGACAAACCTCCTCTTTATCTTCACCAAAATACCGACGTCCATCACTAAAAGCCTATGCTGAGTCGCTAGGGACTCTCCCGGGACAACCTTGCAATCCTTTCACACCCCTCTATCACACCTTCTGAGGAGGAGGTAATCAATCTGAGTCTTCACCGCCGCACTTTGGAAAGTAACCAGATGCTCTTCCCTCTTCGAAAAAGTCGAGTTAGCAATCACCAGCTTGAAAGCCCTAGCGAAATCTAACAGCGAGGTACCTCCTCCGTTCCTGTCCCCAAGGCCGAAGCCACCGTGCACCTCGCCATAGCTACCCGCGGCCGACCCAATATGTCCATTAAAATCCCATGTGATAAATAACCTTTCAGAAGAAGGGAAACTACGCACAATCTCGTCCAAACCCTCCCAGAAGCGCCTTTTAACCTCCCCATCCAAGCCTGCTTGTGGCACGTAAGCGCTAACGACATTGAGGGTACACTCACCAATCACCAACTTAATAAACATTAACCTATCATTCACTCGCCTAACTTAAACCACAAACTCCCTAAGATCCCTATCCACCAAGATGTCCACATCATTCTTACCCATCACGACCCCAAAGTACCACAACTTATACCCGTCTATATTCCTCGTCTTCGACCCTACCCACCTAGTATCCTGGACATAAGCTATGTTGACCCTCCTCTTTTGGAGAATCTTCACCAACTCGATCGAATTGCCTGTCAGCGTGCCTATGTTCCATGACCCAATCCTCAGTCTACATGCTCCCTCTTTCCCCTTACGCACCTTGCCTCCCGTCCCATCCGCTGAATCGCTACCTACCCCCCTCCTCACCCCCGACACCCCCCGAGGACATGACCTTACTCTACCATCCCCGACCAAAGCCACTATACCTCCGACAGACTAAGGAAAACACTAACAGGAACTGAACTAAAAAATAACGGGTAGCACCTACAGGAACTCTAATAGTATGCGTATAGTGGTGCTAACTAGACAACCAAAATTTAACTTATAGAAAAGGTAGAAAAAAAAGTGGGAGGTACCAACTCCCGGAAGAAAAAGAACCTGGAAATATGACTAGCTGCACCCGAGGTCACAGGAAACTGGTCGTACGTCCTTCCCGCTCCCGCTAGCTCTTGCGCACACTAGCCGGTGATGCTCCACTCTTCATGCCCGTAATCCTTGCGCTTGTCTCGATCGCCACAACTCCTTCCCTGAAATAACACGCACAACCACCACAAAACCAATAGGGGGTTTGGGGGGGGGGGGGGGGGGAGGGCTGTCGATCTACCCAAAAAGAAGGTACTGCAGCAGGGGGGGTCGTCGGCTAGAGGTCACCGGCGCTAGAGTTTTGGGGATGGGTTGGGAAAGAAAGTGAAGAGGGTAGGAGTTTGGGGTGTAAGAGAGGGGTAGAGAGAAGGGTGGCGTAGGGTAGGTAAGACTGGAGGTCGCCAGCCAGAATTTCGGCGAAGACCAAGGGGATACGTCGGTAGGAAATGGGGGAGAGGGAGGGGAGATGGGGGGGGGGGGGGAGAGAGAGAGAGAGAGAGAGAGAGAAAGGAGGACGACTTACTTGTGCTGCCGGAGCCGGTAGATCAGGCCGGTGGGAGGTTGACGGAAAAGGCTAGGGGAAGAAGAGGCGCGGTGAAAGACGTTGGGAAGAGAGAGAAAGAGACGTTCAGATTAAATCATAATTATGACGATGGCTTGTGCATTAAATTTCTCAAGGGCTTCCCTTCGAGCGTTTCATTTTGTATGATCTAACATGCCCTTGTCCTTGGCCTGGATGTCCTCGACATCGATCTTAAGCTGGGCCACTTTAGCATCAGCTTTGGTGTTAGCCACGGCCACCTCAGATCTGGCCACTTCGAGTTCGTTGGCCAAGCTTGCGTTATTAGAAATGGCCAAATCCAATTGAGACTGAAGCTCCTTGATCTTCTCGAGTTGTACTGAGGCCTTCTCCATGTAGCTTGGAGCTGGCCTCAGCCAACTCCAATTGTGCTTGGACGGTCTCCTTTTTCGAGGCTAGAATGCCCATGTTTTTCTTGAATTCTTCAGCCTCGTCCTGTATCGCATCTACTTGCGTATGGAGCTGCCCGATCTGCTCGAGCCTCTTCCAGACCTGCAGAATCGGATCTGTCACGCCCAGAACCTGGGGGCGAAATCGGCACCCCGTGCCTTACCTATCCTTGCGTACCAACTTGCAACTAAGGGACTCTGAACATTTGATGTCATACTTTGGCCATGGACCACATTGCAAGACAACTACAAATCCTGACTAGATTTCAATATAAAACTGGGCCGACAAGGCCGTCATAATTATTACCGCTGACAAACAAACCAAATATACATACAAGGCTTGCAAGCCCAACATATTGCACTAACTGACAGGATATGTCAACAAGCCTATACTGATGGATATACTGTGATCGGAATAGCTCCCCGACCTACTCATAACATATATACATATATATATATATATACACAAGATGTATATAAGGCTCTAGAACCGACAACTCGAAAGGGATGGAGCTTACCAATCAAGCTGAACTCGAGCAACACTTAATGAGGAGGCCTACCCGTCTGTATGTCTGAACCTGCACGCATGAAATGCAGCGCCTCCAGTAAAAAGACATCACTACGAAATAATGTACCGAGTATGTAAGGAAATATACTGAAAGCTGAAATTGAACTGATAATATAATAACTGCAAGTAGCTGGAAGTCAAAGATAATCTGAAGATATGCTTACCTGTTGATACTGACTCAGCTCTCTCAATATGGTAAGTAAAATAGTTGTCCAACCTTATAAGGCTCAATATATATATATATATATGCTCTGTCGTAGTAGGCTCGCTCATAGGTTCTCGACCATAGTAGGCTCTTATCTCGACCAACTGGGCTCGCTCATAGGCGCTCGACCATAGTAGTCTCGGTATATAACTTACCATCTTATCATAGGTTGCCCAATAGGGGCCTGCCCATCGATTATAGCTCGATGGTAATGAAAATACTGTAATATTGTATATATAAACTCTCTGCTCTCTTGACTGGAAGAATGAAATACTCAGATGAATATAAAGTCCTGATAAAGGAAATATTGTAACTTGCGAGACTAGCAAAATATACGTAAATTTCGGGATATGAATTTTTCTTTATGCCTCGTTATCAAACTTGTGTAATGATGAGATCATGCCAAAATGAAGGAAAGGTTTAGCCTTAACATACCTGGAGTAGGGAAAAATTCGTATAATGTTCTTGGGAAAGATTGAACCATACTCTTTTATACCCGCAACATTTTACGTTGCTACGATTCTTAAAAATTCTCGTTGGAGCCTTGTAGTAAATTTGATTGAAATTGATAATGGCAACGTTCTGTTCTTAATGGAACTTTGTTCGAATTTGGTAACGTTTGTTCTCTTAATGGAACCTTGTGTTGAAGATCATTTCCTAAATTGTACTAAAATGACTACTATTCTGATGATATACCAATATAAGGTTGAAGTGTCCTTTACTTTGCTACTTGGTTGCCACCTAATGAATGACTAAGGAGTCATTTACTTTAGATTTTGCCAGCTGCCATATTTTTGGAGGGTGGAGTTTATTAATTTTTATCCACTTATTAGTTAATTAGGTAATGTCCCATTACCCGATAATTAATTAATTACCCGCATAATTTAAAAATTATCTCAAATTACTTAAAATTCTATTTATTTTTAATATACTTTATATATCATATATTGTGGTCATATACCTCGTATGGTACTAGTCCATAAATACCGAGTATTTTAGCTCGGGCCGTATTTTATCCCAACATGCCAAACTTGGACGAAAATTCATTTTTTTTGACTTGATTTTCCTCTCACCTTCACGAATTTACTTATCACTTTTTTGAAATAGCATAATGCTTATAATATCCAAATAATCTTTTCCTTGGAATGATGTCAATTACCTTACGACAAATTCAACGTACAATACTACAATGTGCAACATCGTCGTAGTTTAATACTGCGAAGCGTAACATCATCATAATATAATACTGCAGAACGTAATATCGACGTAATATTGCGGGGCGTAATAGGATCGCTAGTCATTATCTCCAATTCGTCTCCACTATCGTAAAGCACTCAAAATACCTGCTTGGTCATATCGGTATGCTCATCCCGAGTCGTTACTAAATCGGCCTGAAGCTTCTCACTGAGAATCTTGTAGGTTTCACTTTTCTCAAAGAGGTCCCGAACCTCAGCCTCGTGCTCCTCCCAGATTCGTAGGAAAGCCTCGTGATGCAACACCGAAGCCTGCAAGCAAAGAAGAAAATGTTATAATTATCTAAAACTCTAAGATTAAAAGAAATAACAGAGAGACTCTTGAAGTTACCCAATTCATAGCATCTTGGGCCTCATTAAACAGGCAAGCGGCTCCCACCGTATTCATCACGGCTTGGACCTCCTCGGTCACCAAGCATCTAAGATAACTAGCAATAGCCACAGAGGGAGAGAAGACCTGAGCATCCTCTGGAATAGAAAGCACTATATTCCGCTTGTAGCTGGGTTTAACACTTGGGGTCGGGAATCGATCCACCAGTCTTGGGCTCGATGAAGACCTAGTAGCGCCCGATGATGGTGCTTTCTTCGGCACCGGTAAATCCCCAAACCCGGTGACATCCTTCGAGGTAGCGAAATCAATCCCATCGAAGAAGACATGAATATCGGTCGCCCCCTGAAGACCCTCGTAAGAGAGACGTTCCAACATGTTGGCCTCACGAATCATAGCATCCAAAAACCTGAAGGGATTCGGAAATATCGATCACTTTGTGCTCATCCCTAGAGAATTCTTCCGCTGCTCGGGAAGCCTTGCCCCCGGTATCTCTCTCGACTGACTTAGCTGGGGACGGAGTGGCCTCAACTCGTTCTGGTTCGAGAACTTCGGACAAAGCTCCCTCATCAACCTCCTCCGGTTTAGAAGACTTTTGTATTGAAGCGCCAACCCGCACACGAGCCACCAACTTGGAATTTTCTTCTTCTTCTTCTTCGGACTCATCCTTTAATGGGCGGATCGAATCTGAAGACATAACATCGGTGTCCCCTTTGTGCTTGCGAGGCCTCCTCATCGGTTTTTCTTTTCCGCGCCCGGGGGACTTGGAGCCTTTTTCTTCTTCTTCTTCTCTTTAGACTGCTTTGGAGCAGGTGATTGGAGAAGTACTTCTTCGTCACCAGATGGGGGTCTCACTGCAACGTCCTTCCCGAGACCTACAAAAGAAGAAAAAAATGAGTAAGCTCGAGAAGAAGCCCAAGCGATAACCATTTAGAGAAAGAAACTTAGCATGACTACGAGCCTCCCATCGACCCTTTGATAACTCCGTCCAGGAACGCTCGGAGTAGGGTTTCTGTGACACCAGGCCCTTGACCCATTTCTTGAGTTCCGGAATTGGGTTCGGCATCTAGGCCACAGCTGCAACACCAAAAATGTATATCAGGAAAGAAGATAAGAATCAAAATTGAACATTCAAGACGAAGTGTTACTTACGATTCATGTTCCACTTCTCAGGGAACGGCATGTCTTCAGAGGGGATCAGGTCCGAAGTCCTTATTTGGACAAACCGGCCCATCCAGCCTCGATCCTGAGATTCGTCTATGCTGGAAAATGGGGACCTACTGTCCCGACGGGCAAGCTTGATCAGTCCTCCTCAATAGAGTGGGGGACTGTAAAGGCGCATAAGGTGATCGAGGGTGAAATGACATCCCTCAATTTTTCTTGTGAAGAGTCGGAGGATAATCACTATTCTCCAGAAGGAAGGATGGATTTGGCCGAGGGTCACGTTGTATCTCTTGCAAAAGGCAACGATGACGAGGTCTAAGGGGCCCAACGTGAAGGGGTACGTGTAAACACTTAGATACCCCTCCACATGAGTAGTGATCGATTCGTCAGGCGAAGGAACTACTACATACCTTTTGTCCCAATTACATTCCTCTTTAACTTTGTTGAGGATGTCTTCAGTGATTGTGCATATATACGTCGAGAACGGCTCACATCGGCCCGACATCGAGGAGGTCTTTTCGATCTTAAAGTCAGTAACAGTCGGGCACCCTGTCAGAATGAATTCCTCAGGGTAGGGCTCTACCGCAGCCTCACCACCGGCGAGTCGTGATGAAGAAGCAGCTTCCTTTTGAGGCACAATTTTGGAAATTTTAGAAATTGATGAACAAGAGAAAAGAGAATCAGGATGGTCTAAGGTTTGATTGGAGTTCAAGAAATTTGGGTGTGAAAATTCTAAAGCAAAGGGATTGTTTGAAGAAAAAACAAGAGTAGGAAGGGCTTTGAGCGTAAAATCTTGAAGGAGAAAAAGGTAGGGTACTTATAGGTTGGTGGCAACGGTTCAGAACCGGTAGTGGCTGACCAGCGTCTGACATGCATTTAATGCCTTGGCAACTGGACCGACGGGATGTTTTGTAGATTGCGTCATAGTTGGGCTCGTCGCTGACACCATTATTCATCGAGGAGGAGTTTGAAAATTCATATCGTTTCTCGTCATCTTCTTTCTGAGAAACAAGGGGACTATCTGTATACGGTCAAAACCGACTTGCCCTTCGTATGATTGATCGAGACTGGGACATGATAGGCTATGGTTCAATCTCGTGTTATATCGAGCCATGGTGCGAATTTAGATTGCCGAGCTCGTGACCCATAGATCGGCTAAGATCGAGATCGAGCAAAACATAGATCGAGCGAGACTCGAGGAAAGTTTACCGAGTCAAATAACGGAAAGCCAAAGTATCTGTGATCGAGCGAGCATCACGGCGAAAATCCCGGCACGTATCGAGAAGAGACCGATTGATTAGCCAATCATGAGATTTCTTACTGTATTTAAAATTGTATCAAGAGTAGGGCTCCTCTACTATATAAAGAGGGTCTGATCATTTGTAAAATACATCACATTTACACAATACAAAGCAATATACTGTCTTCTTTTAGCTTTCAATATTCTGTTACTCTGTTCATATTTCAGTAGAATCTTCACTTGGTTCGAGGGTGACCTAACTCGAGGGCCAAAGCTATACAATTCGTTTGGTTTGCATTTATTTCTTTTTATAGTCAATTTCAGTATCAATTTATATATTTTCTCAGTTTGTGTCATGTTGTGTTACGTATCCTTAAAACCACGTATAAATTCGAGTGTTATTTTTGGGTAAACAAGAGTAGACATATTTTGCATGGAATTTCTTTTTTGTAACCTCAAATTGCTCACAGAAATACACATTCATAGAGCAAAGAGGGATAATTTAGAATAGGAAAAATTACAGCAAACTGTGATCTGTATATATTATTCTCTTATTAAATGGAGGTTTCTTTAGTCTAGCCATCTGAATTGAATATGGAGAAAAATTTACATCTGGCGTCGCGGGCGACCCGAACTAACGGTCCAAACAAATGTAGAAGATATGAGAGACTAAATTTTGCGTGTTGGTTAGATAAGTCTTTGGCAGATTTGAAGATGGTCGGTCTGCAAAGGCTCAACCATGGTGAATGATCCTCCCCTACACGTGGATTCAGGATTTAAACTTTGTGGGTTCAATTTTTATTTAAATTTTTTAATATTGAACCTATTATATTTTTAAAGTTATAAATTTATATATATATTATTTTACAATTTTAATGAATTTTTAATCTGTATAAAAGATTATAAGTTCAATTGAACTCATCGGCAGAACAGTACATTCGCCCCTGCTCCACCTCATAACTCACTGTAAAATTCGTAATGCATGACTTTTCATACTTTTCAATTACCTCAAATCAAATTTTATAAAAAGTAAACTCAAGTGATAAATGAATCTTAATATTCAACATTTGCACTTCTACTTCGTCCATCAATAAACCACATATTTGGGTGACTTTTTTTTTTTTTTTTTTTTTTTTTTTTTTTTTTTTTTTGGTTTTTTATTCGGTGTCCGGTATTCGTATTGGAGCCCGATTATATTCGAATTTGCATCGCGTAGGGCCCCATTCGGGAGGAAGCGCTCCCTACCAAGGATTTTTCCATACCCAGAACTCGAACCCGAGACTTCTCGATTGTGCATAATCAATCCATTATAATCAATAATTATAAGAATAATTTCATAGTGATAAGTGATGTCCTAGAGAAATATTTGTTGGCATGAGTTGGAAGCTAACAATTTTCTTATTATCTTTATAATATTTTATTGATTTTTAATAGATTATAAAATTTAAAAAGAAAGACGGAATGAATAAACTCAAATTGTTACAAATGGAGTATGTCTTTCTAATAATAAATAATTATGGACTTATTCATGCATACAAAATGAGATCAGGTTAGATACGTTGTTGTATTACTGCAATAATTCTCTTTCTAAACAATCTATTACTAGTACACCTAATACAAAAGACAAAGTATAGTGTTAGTGCCTACATGATTTAGCATTTTTTTCCTGTTGTTTAACTAATTAAGGAAAGAGAGACTTCACCTTTAATGAATTTTTCTTTTGTTTTATTAATTTTAGTATTTTGTAATGCATAGCTTACTCGAACTAAGATCTTAACTTATATTCATCACAGAAGACAAATTTGACTGTTAAGAAGGTGGTATGAGGATATGTAAGAAAGATTATTTA